>BJCM01020237.1:2723-15032 GCA_018326385.1 Flaveria bidentis
AGTCCATTAACAAAAACATAACACTCTCTCTCTTGCAATATTTGATCACCACCACCACCACCCATCTCCAACCTTTCTTCCAATGTCCGGTCACCACCACCAACCATCTCCAACCGGCCTAACCATCGTCGCCCACCACCACCGCAACCAACGTAGAGCCACCGCAACACCACCATCATCGCTACAACAACCACCGCAACACTGCCATCGTCACCCACCACCATCACTACAACAACCACCGCGACACCACCACTACAAGAACCATCGTAGCATGACCACTACCGCAACCATCGCACCACCACAACTATAGTCGATAGGAAGAGAGGAATCAAGATTCCAAGTGACGCCCGAGAAGGAATGTTAGCTGCTGAAAACATATCTGAGTTAAACGAAGAATGCGACACTGAGGGTTAGGGCCGCTGCCATTGCTCCGGCAGCGGCGGGTTTCGCGATCCAGCCATCCACATATAATCTCAACCGTTGCATCACAGACTTGTACTTTCAGCTTTAGCACTTGTACTTTCGTGGTGTGCTTTTGAGAATTGTACACTATGATTTGCTGTTGGTACTGTGGCACTGTGGCCACCGACCAAAGCGTTTAATAGGTATTATAATTAGTTGTTACATGGATATGGGTTAAATGAACATGTCAATGACTCCGTTACCAAAGTGGATGGTAGTACCGGATAAATTTGAGAGGGTTTTGGGGAAAATGGATTAAGATGTATCTTCAGAATGGAAAGAAACAAAGTTATGTTCTTTATCTATGAATTTTGTTGATTTCTACACACTGTAACCCATAGGCATTTGGATACAATCTTCAGGTTCAAAATTATATTAGATTAATATTTTATATCACGTGAACATACTTTGCCACTTAGAATCATAGGATGTGATATCCATTTGCCAAAATTATATTTTTAAAGAGAGTTGCATTTTTAACCCGCCTATATTTTTACGTGGGTCATAAAACTAGTTTTCTATTAAAATAGTAAGGAGTGGGTTAGCCCATTAACCAAAAAAATTCTGAAGTAAAACTGTTTAAATAAATTAAATTATATCATTTTGAAATAATAATTGTTAATATTAAATTATTTAATATAATATTTTATTAATCAGTCCGTGTAATAAAATTTGTATAATAAACAGGTTTATAACCAAATTATTATACAGCCAAAACTAATATTTACAATCACGCTCAAACAGTCACCCTAAGAAAATATACACAAAAGTAAACTATATTTCCAAACCTTCTACCACTTGTTCGAACTACACAACCACCTATTTTCCTACATATTCACTTCTCAAAAGAATTCAAATAACAATTCTTCTAAAACTTGATCAAGAATCAAATCTTCCAAATCATGTCCAACACACTCTGAAACCGACTGCAAATTCATCCAACCATCATCACTGTTCAAATCTCGAGACACAATATCGTTTAAAGATTCATTCATATCATGCTTCAAGTTGATCAATCGGCTCATGTGCTTCCAAACTTCATCAAGAATGAGTGATCCAGTTGGAATATGACGAATGTGGCAGAAAGATGACAGCTTTTTTGGGTAGTAAGTCCATGATTTTTGATACATAGTAACCAAAGCTTCATCAATCAAATCAAAGATGAGTAAATGATGAGATAACTCATTAATTTCCTCTGCAAAACTCTCTGGATCATGGAAGTAATGAGATTCGATTTGTTGAAACACGATAGGGTCTAATGGCTGGTTGGAGGAATACCATGTTTCTTGGAAGCCGTTTTTATGGAAACCTGAGCGTTCTAGAATCTTCTTCACATAGGTGAAATCATCATCTTTCGTTGATAAATTCATGTTTTTCTTACTGTTATTCAAACCTGCAAGTCATTAATAAATTGAGATGAATGGCCTTGTAAGCATCACAATAGATACAAGAAGTGGCAATTTTGATACGATTAATTATGAGCAGGTTAAGCATCACAATATGAATGGGCTTTATCACCAACGGGTCTAACCAGTAAAAGTGATAGGATCAACTTAAATGAAAGTAGATCTAAATTCATCCCTACTTAATCTGAACCCAGTTTAACCCGTTAACCAACCCACCTGACCAGCTTTTTTTTGACACCTCTAGTGTGTGTGTGTGTGTGTATGTGTGTGTAAATTACCATCTGAAATTTGAACTTTTTGATCTGCTGGATAGTATTCAGGAACAACAACGCTGTATTGTTGTGTGATTTCTGGTGAAATCTGATTATGATCTTCCTTGATTTCTAACCTATGTGAATCTTTACCAAATGAAAGAGAATTCGCCACAGGGGAATCCTCGATTTCTGAATCATTATCACTTTTATCTATCACTTCATCCAAAGAATCACAATCTTGAGTAGCGTTCAACTCTGCGTATTTATCTTTATGTATAGTTAAAAAATCCTGATTTCTTTCATTTTGGATAGAACTTCCAAGGTAAAAAGCATCTTGAGATTCTTGATTTGGATTATTCCTTCTTAAAGAAATTGTTTGTCGAGCACTTAAAATGCTCTCACTTCCATCTGTTAACTTCAAGCTTCTTGAAGAATGCAGAGTGGCATCTTTATTCACACTAAAATCAAAAAATTGTGCATATCTATCTGTAGATTCATTGAGTGAAGATATTCTTCGGAGGCGGCTAATAGTGTTGCTGTTGAGATCTTCGTTTGAGTTCTTTATCTTCCCAGCTTTTGATATGGTGTAGGTTTCATTCAGCTTATCTTTGAGCTTCAAAGGCATAAAGCTTCTATTGCCCGACTTATATGCAGTAGGAAAAGAACCGGATTTGATCAATTTTGGTTTTATAACTGAAGCATGCGAACAATCTTGAAACGCATTGACGAATAGCTCTTTGTCAACTTCAAGCATATCTAAAATATCTTGAGAATCTTCATTTTCAGGATGAGTACCATTACTATGTGTTTTTGAACTTACTGGTCTTTCGGTGACATTTTCAGGAAAGAAACTAATCGGATTGACCCATTCATTGCTTTCTAAATGATGAATTGAATAAGTCCTACGCAACTTTGGACTTGGTACAAAATCTTGATCTTGTTCTTTATCCTTATCTTTAGAAACTAACGCCTTTATACGCGCTTTTAGTGACCTCTTCTGAAAAGAGCTGGTTTTCCTATTTCTTTGATGCATCTGATTTATGTCAAGAAATATTTGTCATCTAATAGTTTAGTGGAAGATCGGCAAAAAAGATAGAGGACTACATACCTGTATATGACTTGTTTTGGCATCTAATAATCTTAAAACTTCAAAAGTATCTTGATCATCTGATATCCTCTGGTACCTTCTGTGGCCTAGAGGAAATGAGACAAAATACTTTCATAAGATTGTAAACTACAGAAACAGAACATGATACTCATCTAACATATGTTGAAGATAATTCTAAACTTGAATTATGGAAAATTGAAGTTCTAGCTTGCTTACGTTTGGTGTGTTTAATAAGGTCTGCATGTTGTCTGTGTGGAAGTATCTTCTTGACACCAGAGTGCCAGTAATGGTAATCAAGAGCATGAAATATACCAGACATGCATCCTGGATGAGACGAACGACTCTCATCAAACTGCTCTTCATCTTGTATCCGCAACACTTTCGCCATCTAAATGTTTTCAATTATGGAATTCAACTGCTGGTATTCCAAAAAGCTGATGAATTTTCACAAAGCAGACCACCTGTATGTATGTTACAAAATTGTCAATTTTTACAACGAACCCAACTTATTTAAAACCAAACATGATCAAAAACATCATACACCCCACCTCACAGAAGCAAAAAAACAAATCTTTATATTCCAATTTGAACACAAACAGATGTAAAACTGGATTAGGAACTATACCCAACAAAGAAAATCTTGAACTTAATGTTAAAGCAACAGAAAAAACTTCCTTAACGACTCTCTCGTACCAATACAGGTGGAAAAAATGAGAGAGAATGAATACCCACCCACCAAGCAAAAACACGAAAACAGTATTCTTGGGTCAGTCAGGAGTTTATTCAAAGAGTTGCTGCGCATCTAATTATAATAATAATGAAAAAAACTTAAGAATAACTAACCTTTCTATTGGGTGGTCATACAACGACCATCTAGAAACCATGGAAAGTGAGGATACGAATTCAAGATGGGATTTTGTTATGAATGTGTTGATTAAGTAATGGTAGAGTGGACTAATTGTGGTGTGAAACAGGAAGAAACCGAGAGTTTCTTGTGTTTACTATTTCGAATTTCAACAGAAGAATGCAAAGCCACCAAATGGGTTTACCCGTCAACAACTCTCCCCAGCCCCCACGCCACCATACGGTGAGGATGAGATGAGAATTGACCAGTGGACCATGCCAATAAAGAATGCTTTCTGGTCCCCAGTTTTCATTTTCTTTGAATTATTCTTCACTTGTATAAAATATCTATACATATCTCGGCGATTTTATTTTAAGACCTAAAATACTTTGTTAGGATATTGATCAATAATTTATAATCTGTCTATCTACTCTAAGTAATCTATTGTGTCATATGACATTTAGGATTCGTCTATTATATTCCTAGACGATATAATCATAATCAACCTCAATCTTAACCTTGTGTTTCTGAATTTATTTTATATTTTTATTTTTTTCTGTTTATTTGTATTCTCTTGTCTTCTCTCCATTTAATTTCAAGTCACAATACTTGATTTTAACCTTCGACTTCCCTTCTGTTATCTTCTCTTTTTTAATTAACTTGGAAACATAATCTTTTTTTTTAATTTTATATCCTTGAAAAAAAAAACTTTGAAATGTAACTATTTATTTTCTTTTCTTCAGTTACTCTTCCATTCTCTCCTTAAATGAACTCAAAAAATCTTGTAAAATTAAACGGATCTAATTTTGAAATAGATTTTATTTTCAGTATTAATGAGAATTTAATCATGTTAAAATTTTCATATTTGTTTAGCAATTTTGAATTTCTATATTAGAAGAGCTCATAGTACTAGATTTAACTAATAATTTGAAAATTCAACTCTTTAATACTAAAATAAAAGAACAAGTCAAACTTTTTTCGAACTTAACATTTTTTATTTGAACTATATAAATCAATGGTTTTAGGAATGAGATTTTGTACATTACTAGAGCATATAATCAAATAACTAAGTTTTTCATTATCATTAAAATGTCACCATACTTTATAAAATTTAAAATAAAATGAGATCCTTTATGTTCATATCGTATCATTATTCAACTTGTAAATTTAAACATATTATCATTATCTTTTTTTATTTAACATTTAATATATTATTTAACATATCATTATTGCAATACACGAGTCACTAACATAATATATTATATATTCTAACATATAACTAGTGTATAGAAGAGTTTAAACAAATTGTACAAGTGTGTGTTGCATATGTTTATCTAAGGTATTTTCATGGGGGCATGGGGCTCACGTATGCATAGCATTATTTCCTCCTGCTAGATGCGTGACATCGATATCCCACCGTATCCCCTTCCTCTTCATTTATCATACTAATATGACTATCATAAACCCATCTACGTTATTTTTAGTTTCGCTTCTCTGTTGGTAGACTTGGCATCCTCTTCTCCGTCGACATCTATCTCTACATTCCCCATATAATTACTAGTCATTTCTAATTGTTTAGGGTTTCTTATAGCGAGCTTGTCACGCTTTCTATTGATTTACGATTTATCGCGTCTCCTACTTCTTTATTAATAACGACTTCTAAGGGGTTATTAACTTCATCATGTTAAGGCTTCTTGTTTCTAATTTCAAACATTCTAGAGGATTTCAAAATCGGTTGTTTCTTTTTCTGAGCTTTCCTTTTGCGCTATTTGGGTTTTGTGAAATTTAATCCTTTGTTGTTTTGTGCTTCAAGAAGCATACATATGCCTCATGTTGTTGCTAAGGCTAAAGTAAATACCAAATATATATGGTCATGAAAAGCATGTAAGACAGACATGCATTTGCCTAAAGTTAAAAGCTAGACATTGATGATCAATTGGGTTCTACTTTTTCTTTGAAAATCATTTGGGATGGTTCATTTCATATGTTTGTTTAATTATTTGATTGTACATCCTACATGCTAACTTAGAATCCACTTGATCGTTTGTAATATCATATGATTTTTGACGACTTAACTAGAGGTAAAGAAACTTATATTATAGTTACTTTTGTAATTTAAAAAATATATTTATCAACATTGTGTGCACTATAGTTTGCTCAATTTTTTTAAATGGTATAGATTAGATAAAAAAAATAAAAAAATGGTTATTTGAATGGAATAATGTGGTTGATGGTAAAATTGTTGTTCCCAAGAGCAGTTTCTTCACAATCTTAAACTTCCAATTATTGGGTCGTTAGTCAATGTTAGAAACAGCTCCTGTCAGGAGCGTTTTCACCACCTTCTCCCTTTCTTATTAAAGCTGATATCTCTTGCTGTAGGATCAATGTTTTTTACTTAACACTTAGTTTTTCTCTCAGACTCATATAATCACACATGGTTTTAGATGAAGAAAAATCTTTTTCTAAGAGTTGATAATAATATAGTAAGTATAATAAAGAACACTAGGAAATAATTTTCAAGGTACTTGTATATATTACTTCTCAACTCAAAGTATTACAAGACTTTTACAAGCATATTATAAGAGTTAAAATGAGAAACTATATATACTATCACCTACACTCAGATATACTTTGATACCGGCTAGAAACCTATAATTAAAACAAATACTACAAAGTTAAAGTTAAGGTATTTTAGATAATGTCTTATCAAAGATTTGGTAGTCATGACATGTTCATGACTTACCTTTTATCACCAACTAAAGTTGACAACTATACTAACTGATAAAGGTGAACAATGAATAAAGTATGGTCAACTACATGGGTTTTAAGAAAACGCCATGCAGTATATTAGAGGTCTTTAGCGAAGGGTCAGAAGGACCATACTTATGTCCACTGGTTCATAGCAGTGTCTTCCAAAGGTTAATTGGCGTCACAAGAACAAGTTCTTCTGAGGTCAATTATAATTCGGAAGAGGCTGCTTCTTCTGAGGCTTGCGAACTTCTACTTCGAAAGTCATTATCTTAGGATTTTCTAAGTCTTGAACTTTGGAAGAGAAGATTTTGTTTTTGAAAGTTGGAGTTTTCCTTTGGAAGTTAATCTTGAACTTGTCTTCGGAAGAACTCCATTTGCCTTCAGAAATTCCACACTTAGCTTTGAAAGTCCTTTATTAGTTGCACCAAAATTTTCTAAGTGTTTAGTTTTGGTTGCACAAGCCTTTCTAGATTCAACAAACTCCCCCTAGGTTGATGCTACCAAAACTTAACTTATTTCTACTTCTCAAAACCTTCAGCATCAAGGACAAAAGATGTTTATCCATTTCTTTGTTCTTCCCTAAAGTTGTGCTAAGAAGTTTGTACAAGTCATTAGTAGACAGGAGATCCAGTCTGTCACTTTGAATGACATGCACCCTTTGTTGCGCCTCCTAAAGAGAGTTAGTTGACGGGAGTTATAGTCATACTTCTATCTAACTATGGATTCAAGGTTAGGATCTTCAACCATTTGAAGAAAGGCTTTTCCTTTGATTGTTGATCCTTTCCTTTCCTCCTCCTCTCTTTGTTTCAACTCCTCTTCAATCTTGGTCCTTGCAGTTAACTTGCCTAGATGAAGGCTGCTCAGATGATTCTTGATGTGAGCAGCTATCTCGAAGTTGGAGGGGTTGGAGAATGGCTTCTCTGCTAACTCAACAATATTAAATCTACTTAAGTGTAGTAGAGATGAGGCATTGAGCCTGTTTATCTCTCCATTCTCTCTCTGAATAAAAAAGTTGTGAGAAGAGTCTTCGAACCTCCGCTGGATGATCTTCTTTCTTGGAACAAGGGGATTACTTGGCACTCTATCCCTTTTTTTCGAATCCAGTAGAGTCACTAGTCTTCTTCTTATCTTCTTCTCTTCACCACTTAGGGAATTAGAGTTGATGCCAAGGAGTTTAGCGGCTTGGTCTAGTGTTCATCTAGGCAGATCAAGGAATTGATCTCTTGTGAGGGAACATGAGGGGCCATCAACATAAGTCAGTTTGATAGACTCTTCCTCACAAGAGATATCACTCAAATTTGTACACTTCATGAGCTTCATCTTGATCTCCTTAAACTTCCTTAAGGAGAGATATTTGGAAGGCTGAGGAGATGGTTTGAGTGGTTGTTAGGTAGGTAGTGGAGTTTGGGTTCTCGAAAGTGTTTTGGGTTTGAGGATGGGTAGTTGAGGTGGTTATGGTAATGGGGCATGTATGGAGCATGGCGTAGGTTCAGGAGTGTATGGTTCAGAAGTGGGTTCAGTTTTAACGAGAAATAGGAAAAAGGTTGGTTCAGGTTGTGGTTGGGGTTGAGGTGTTGGTTTGAAGGTCATCCCCTATCCCCTTTTCCTTTTCCCTAAGTGAATGTTAGCCTTGATGTCACTGACATGTCGCTGCAAGATCTTCTCAGACATGGGACCCACCTGCCAGCCAGAAAATCCATGAGCCCAAAGATAGTCCTTCATCCAGGCCTTATCACTTATCTTCCTGACAGCAGCGAGTCCTGCTTCTTCTTCCTTCTTTTTCTTCTTCACCCTTAGTTTCTCCTTTGCATCTTTCTTTCTCTTCTTCACCATTTGATCTTGCTCTTTGTTGAAGAGCCATAAGATTGTATCATTATCATGTGGAGACAATTCTTCTTGAGAGAAACCCTTAGAGGACAGAAAAGTTATCCTTTCTCTCCTTAGCTGCAAGTTAGCCTCTCTTTCCTTATTCTCCCTCTCTTCCTCTAAGGCTAACCTTGTTGTCTCTTCTCTTTGTTCAATTTGCAGCAGGGTTTCCTTCTCAAACTCAATTAGCTCCTCTAATGGTAGCAGGAGCACTTCTTCACTGATAACTCCAATCTTGACAAGCTTTTTAATGATTTCCACACTTCTACGGTTGTTGATAGCCTCTTGGTTGGCTGTAGCTGCTTTGCTACTTGTAGCTACTAGCTTCCAATTTGGGAGTCTACCTTTCCTTTTAACCTTCTCTAACCTTTCTTCCTCTTGAAGCTCTTCCGTAATCATCTTCCTTTCTTCTTTGACATCTTCGGAAGTGCTAGACTTTGGTGGTTCTTGGATCGAAGTTTCAGGTTGAGAGATGGTGGCTGGAGCTTATTATAGTGATGTTGTTTGAGTGAAGGGTTGGTTGAGAAAATCTTCACTGTTCATCTTAGATTCTAGTTCTAGAATTGCATATATGATAACCAGATCCTTGGATAGGGAAAATAGCCCTTTCATAGCTTCCATCTCAGCTTCAAAAGATTGAAATTGTTCTTCCAAGGCTTTGACTTTAGCTTTGGAATTCTATAGCAACACACTCTCTGTCCCAACGGTTTTAGTTGTTGGGCCATCAGTTTCCATTTCCCCTTTGAAATTAATCTCAGGTTGCATGTAGACCTTAGGTTGACCAACTTCTTTAACAATGGAAAAAGGTGCATTCAACCTCTAAAGCTCTTCAACTCCAAAGTATGCCACAACAACATCAGGGCTTGGCTATTCAATGGAAGATCCAAGCAGGAACTTGGAAAAGAACCTGTTCAAATCTTGGAGCATCCTTTGATCCATATGAAGAACAATTGGAGGAGGCTCAGGAAAAACTATTGCTTGATTAGTAGGGCATCTTGAAGTTAGAGATGTTAAAGCTTAACCTTGTGGTTCCACATGTGTTTGCGTCTGAACACTCTCCCCATTTTTGGTAGCATCATCTTGAGAGCTAGATGAGCTAGATGAAAAGGTCAATGAGACCTGAATGGGTACATGCCTAATAGATCTCTCCATCAGTTTCTCAGCTAGTTGAGCCTTGAGATTGTCAATCTCAAGTTGTTAAGTGGCAAACCTATCCTCTAAAGTCTTAACCTTAGATTCAAGGTTTGAGACTTTAGAAAGTAGGTCTTGAATGGTGAGTTTCAGACTTCTCTCGTCTTCTTTCAAAGAATCACGGGGAGATGAGGTAACATACCTAGTATGTTGATCCTCACCACTAGATGTAGTTTCTTAGAACCCTGGTTTCCCATGCCTAATGATATCTCTTTTAGAGGCATCAAAGGGCACAATTGCCATAGATTCGGACACAAAAAATCTTACCATTTCCTTGAGGATCCAATGAGGCTCCTTTAGTAGTGGTAGTTGAATCTACATGAGTCCCCTCCACATCAATGGGACTTATCTAAGTTGGCTTTTGCTGATGTGGCTAGAGATAAGAGTCTCTCTAGGCTATGTTGATCCTTAATAAGGTGTTATGGATCAACTTCATTACCCTGAAGAGACATAATCTCCTCATCAGTTCTTATCAATAGGTCAGTAAAGGATATATAAGTTATACCTAATGACCGAGACTTTGGTCAATGTCTATTGGCATTGAGCCTATGGTGGGGTTGTCCCTTTTTGGCTTCTCAGGGGAGTATAAAGACTCACCCTAAGTGCTTTTAGCTTAGGTTTTGGGCTCAGGGAATTGAGACTGAGGAAACTCACATCCCATATTAAGGTCAATGGTGAAGGAAGGTGAGACCTCAAACTGAATAGGAGCCCATGATTCCACTTTAGTCTTTCTGGATAGAATAGGAGGGGCTTTCTCAAGGGTTCATTTGGGGCGTCTTTGATATGTGTATTTAATGGGGTGATAAGGTAGAGTTAGCAATGCGAGGGTGGTTGCTAGTGTGGGTTCATCACCTGTGAGGTTAACAGGGATGTCACCAGGAGCTTTACGCTCAATCATACCTTGAAGAAGTGGAGTGTCTCTTCCGGTGAAGTTGGTGGACATCCTCTTCAGAACTTGAAGATGGTAGGCCTCATTTGAGGGACTGGAAGGGCAGTTGCACGGACAAGCTTGCTCTGGTCCAACTCACAGTTGATCAGGTGCTGGATGAACCTGAGATACACATAGAATGTTTCCCTATGAAGGTTGCCCATCAAATTGGTCAGCACGAACCTTGAGTAGTTAAAGTGGAGGCCTCTTACCAACCCATGAACTAGACAGCCTAGTTCATTTGGAATTTGATCCCATCCCCCTGACTTGTTTGACAAGCAGTGAAGGACAATGTACAACAAGAACTTCCACCGGTATGAGAAGTTAAAGTTGTAGACTGTGGACCTGCTCACATCTCCTCCATCCCTGAAGCTCGAGATGCTCGCTGATGAGCTGTTCGGATATGATCAACACTTTGTCACAAATGCGGACATCAAAACCCTAACCCCATTTTGGGTTATAATCTGTGTGTTCCCCCAAAAATCAGCCATGTGGTTTGAATACATGATGGGGTTTACAATTAGGATTGTGAAGTAAGTAGATTGGGTCAGAAAGGAGATGATTTCAGAGATATCAGCATCCAGGATGAATCCAAGAATGCGACTTGATTGTGCTGGGGTTTAAGTGCCATTGAGAAAGAAGCAAAGAAATGAGCTTAATTTAGGTAAATTGGAGATAAAGAATGCTTTGGGTAGTGAAATCGGATAAAAGATTAAAATGGGTAAGTTGAAATATTTAAATGGGTGAAAGTGGAGGATGGATAAGGTGAAGTGATGGTGTTGGACCCTGAAAGGATCTTGCATGCCAATTCAATGGGTGAGTTGATGGTTAATTTGCTGGATTCCTACAAGTCCAAGAAGAAATGCGAATGAAGATCTAGCAGAGAAGAAAAACCAAGTATAGTCTCCCACATTTGTCAATGAGGAAGACATGAAACAAATACGAACAAGTATTTGTTCTTCCACATTAACAAATGCGGAAGACAAAACAGTAATGCGGACAAGACTTTGTTCATCCGCATTTGCCAATGCGGATGACCAGACAAATGCGCATAAGTATTTGTTCAGCCGCATTAACCAATGCGGATGACCAACATACAAATGCGGATGATCAAGTGAAGAAATGCTGATCAAGTCAACTCATTCGCATTTGCCAATGCGGATGAACAAGCAAAGATGCGGATAAAGACTTAGAATAGTTCTGATGTAATAGGTAAAGGGTAGTTTAGTCATTTTTGTAAAAGACATCTTGTCTGCCTATAAATAAAATAAAAAACCTCGTACATGAGGTGACTGCTGATAGACATAGAGAATATCTGTTGTCTTTTATTCTCTTTAATCAATCAATTTTATTAATATATACAAAAGCATTTATGAGTATATTCTTGCATTAACTGTTTATTGATTGCTTGTTTCCGCCATTCAATCATTAACTCATTCACTATATTCGATCCTTAGTGAGAATCTCACTCTCACTTACCTAGTCAATTGGTATCAGAG
>BJCM01020240.1:2859-22890 GCA_018326385.1 Flaveria bidentis
TATATTTATATAATACACACCGTTTATTATACACATAACAATTTGAAGATTTATACATTGCGCATGTTCACAAGCAATTACATATATTTGCCACCTTTTATTACTTTTATGCTTTGGGCTTTAGGGTTTATTAGCTAAACATACATGCATATGCATAATGCATGAGCATATTACATCACTGAATAGAACTTGGGAATCTATTTCTTGCTCGAATGGTCATCCATGTCTTTGAGAACACCGCAAAGATAGTCCAAGAAAGATGTTGGATCGGGTACACTTGGATTTGGCTTCTCAAACTCGAGGGTCAAAACGCCCCATTCTTTACCATCTTTTTGTTCACAATGAAATATTATTTTGAATGCTTTGTATATCTCAACAATATCACCTCCAATTACCTTCAACACGATTTTGTGGTTTGTCTCGTCGACTTCTTCGACTATCTCTGTTGCGCTTTGCCTTTTTCCATCTTTTTCATTGCATACAAGAAAAAGGATTAGTTATATCTTGCAATTATGTTCAAGATGATTACAAAAAACCATAACATATATGTTATCTATAAAAAATTAAAAGTGCATAAAGGAACGGATAGAGTTAGCGTACCATGGGTAAAGTGCCACACGATGGTGGATCCAACGACACCTCTATGACCACTTAGCAGATTACAAGCATGAACCTTACTAGGCGAAATGGAAGATATGTCATGTGGTGTGTGCCTCAAGAGATCATGTAACACCTTTGCAGGTGAACTAATCTCTACACTCCCGACTAGTTTTCCTGTTAGAGCCATATCTCGGGTACGTATTCTAAAGAAACTACTTGTGTGTTTGAATGGGTTGGGTGAATAATATACATATATCATAAGCCTTTTATAGTAGTAATATAACAACATATATAAGTATTCATAGTAATTTGAAATTTGAAAATGTGGAACATTCATGTTACCTGTTTGTAAGGGAAATAATATTTATATATTAATTATATTATTTACTTTTGATTTTGATTATTTTATGATCTTTCTGTCAAACATATATATATTACTCATAGTGTTTAGAGTTCTTTTTAGCTCATGTGCATTAAACAATATTTTGACTTAGGTTATGGTCCGATTCCCCAATTTCATATTACGCCAATGTGTAGTTAGAGTTTCTTGAAAACGTGCAAGGTTCATAGGCACTAAAGAACCCACGTGTTTTTACTTAATTTTCCTAGTGTTGATAGCAATACATTAATCAAATATATGATAACACCTTAGATAAACCTATAATTTCGTTCACATTAGAGATACTATGTCATGAAAATTGTTTGACATCAAATACAATCAATGCGTTTTGTATGTTATATGTATAAATAAGAGGAGAACTTCACTGCTAAACGTGTTTGAGTGAAAAAAATTTCTTGAATGGGTGGTCTTCTTGTAAGTCTCCATCCGTGTAACAAAAACATAGCTATAAACTTCTTACGGACAAAATTCCAAAATGAACAATGTTTGTACGTGTTAAAAAAGTTACATATTTGTCAATTTAATTACTACATACATGTTATCTATTGTGTTCATTTGTTTGCCTTGTTTTGTAGAGTAGATGGAAGAATGAAAGATAGACTAACACTTAGAATGTGAAAAGACTAAAGTTAGAAGTTGTGAAAAGACTAAAGTTAGCGTTAGTGAGAAGTTGTGAAAAGACTAAAGTTAGCGTTAGTGAGAAGTTGAAGGATTGAAGCGGTTAATATTCGATTCTATCTCACATTCAAGATTGGATAAAAGCTTAGATTTTCTCTTTTTTGAGTTGGGGCGATTTATCATCGTAAACAAATTAAGAGTTTTTATCGTAACTCAACAGGGCCCTCGTCTTGTCACAAGGATTTTCTGTAACATCCGACAACTCGTACCATTAATTTTCGTCCGCTTTGCTCATTGTAAAGAAAATTACACGCGACCGTGTTAAAGTTCTACCAATAAAACAAAATTTAACAATCTTTGTATTTTTTAGTTATGAAAATTAAAGTAATTTCTAAAAATGTTAATCGTGAATTAATTTTAAATATGAAAACTAATTCCAACACTAAAATAATTTTTTGATTGGGTTCGACTTTTTATCATTAATGATTATAGTGCAATGACTCTTTTAATTAATGATTTGTGTCTATACTAGATATCACGTCATTTAGATATTCACTCTATCTAATATCTAATCAAGCGCAGTTCGTTAATCAGAGCTAACCCGTTACTTTAAGCTCATGTCTTTCAAATCTTAGCGTGGATGTTATAATGATAAAAGTATCAATTATAATTAAACACACACGTCGTTTGGCATGTTTAACTAGATTGTGTGATTGTACAACTAGAATGAATTCATAGTCAAACTTCAACCATTAATTGTTCCTTATATCAAAAATCAAAACTTGATTAGGATTTTAAATTTTGAAAAAACCTTATTAGAAAAATTAACAAAGTGACCAAATTTATTAACAATCAAATACATACCGGAGTAGATCCAAGTTTAAGATCAAAAATCAAACAAATCCTTAAAACAAAACATTTCATAAACGTTTCACGTAAGTTCAAATCAAATTAAAAAATTAAACATTAATGTTGAAACTAAAACTGTTCTAGCCGGACATAACAACTAGATCCATCAAAACTAAAATAAATAAAATTTACGAATCAAAACACGAATAATTAACTAACTTCACAATCTAGAGAATTCCACAATAAAAAGAAAACTAAAAGCTGCTCTTGCTTATTCGATCTTCGTTGAACGTGATTGCCAAAATAGTCTTCAAGATGCTCTATTTGATCTTCCCCTTCTTTTATATTTATAATAAACCTTTGGTTTCCGGATCCTCCTTTCTAGAATTTTTAGTTTTATCTATTTTATTAAGGAAAATCTAGTGATAATTATCTCAAACAAAAATTCTTAAACTTCAGGAATTTTTTCTTGTGAACTTACGCGGTCATGTAAAATTTGTAAATGAACTCTTATACGGCTATGTAAAGTTTTTGTTATGAATATCCTTTCAAGTTCCGGTATTTCTTCAACCACCATTTTCTTGTTTCTCCAAGTCTTTAATCCCTCTACGAACACATCAATCCTACAAAATCAACCAAAACAAAACAAAGTAGATTTAATTCCATCCAAACAAGTGTTGTATAGAATAATAAAAAATGCATGCTATATAAACATAATATGCATCAAAATATACTTTAAGTATGATTTGGTTTTAAAATATAACTAAGAGTCACCCATCCCTGTATTGCTGCCAAATGAACACATTTAATTGTGAAATTTTTCTTTTATCTACAACCAATATTTCAAAACGCGTTGTTGACATTAGATGTCAAACATTACTTATGATCCAGAATTCTATACTGTCTAAGGCTAATGTGAGATTTACGTAGGGAGCCGCATGATCTTCATCAACAAGAGATGATCTAATCAATCTCTAACCTTAATTTCTAGTCATCTTCATCTGATTGCATACATTATCTCTCAAGTATTCTTCTGATGACTGTTAGACTAGACCTAGAATGACTTCGTTCTTCTTGATTTAAGTTAGTATTCAAATATGACATTTTTAGTTTACAAATAAATCAAATTCAAGTATTGGATCTAGATGTTGTTCAGGTCTTAACTATTCTTGGGTTTAGTTTCATGAGATACATTTTTCTATAGTTTCTATAAAGGGTCTAATTATACAAATTATATTAGACTCAGCCATGTCATGTCTAAGATGATTGTGCTAGGTTTGTGACAAATCTCTCATATCAATCCTTCACATTTACAGTGGGTTGGTTTATATATTTAGAATGTCTTGTGTGATAAGTAAAGAAAAACATCTTAAAATATTTTTAAAATATACCATGATAAATTTTATTCTTCTAAATAAAAGCATGGCACTAGCACATGAATTTTAGGATTACTAAAATCGCTAGGTAAAATTTAAACCCAAAACAAAAACAGTAAAACTGAAACAAAAATAAGGTATAATTAAAACAATGAAAACAAAAGTAAAATTAAAACCATAACATCAAAACATATTTAGCAGAGTTAAGTTGAGTTACTCATGACATCTAAATAAATGAGAGATCATGAGTTTTTTCCTGAGGGGGTTGGGAATGCGGTTTCGACTGGAAACAAATAGATGGGCCCGATTAAAATAACATATATCCTTTGAAATAAGATCGTACATTTGACGTTAAAAAAATATTTGGCAGGCTCTATTAGGGTTTAGGGTTTAGGGTTTATGGTTTAGGATTTAGGGTTTAGGACAAAGAGGAATTACTGAGGACAATATGTAATGCTAGAGTGCTAAATTGTTGGGTACATATTGAGGGGTGTAAGTGATTTAGTGTAATTGACAGTCAGCTTATTTAAAATAAGATTTGTGATTTTTTAAACTTGATTGGGTCATTGACACTCTCTCTAGAATATGTTATTTTGTTTTTAAAATCTTAAATAATTTATTAGTCAATTGAAATATATATTTATTAATTAGTCTATAAACTATTTTTAATATGTTAATCAAACATCTAATACTTAAAAAGATGCTGAGCCGTTGAGCGATCACTCATCCGATACATCCTCAGGGCATGACCAAAAACAAATTGTGAGCTTCTTACATGTAAAGCAGTTAAGCAGATAAGAATGATTGGTAGAATACGAATCACTCTATTACACAAAGTAACTCAAAAAGTTGAAACATAAAATTAATGTCTAAAACCCACACTTCTTAGCAATGTTGATATAACATTTCCAAGCAATCTCTTGATATAAGATTGTTTCAAAGAGATATCAACATCGTTCAGATCAGTTTTTTATTTTTTTTAACAATTACATTAAAAGCAACTATTTTATTTTTTTTTCATTTCAAAAAACATTTTATGAATTTATCATGAGGTTAGTGTCATGTGTATTACACAAGTTGAATAAATAAAATATTAAATAAATAGTACTAAAATTTATGAATTATAAAACAATACTTGAAGATAAAATATGATTATAATTACGTATAAATAGTTACTTTAAATAAATAAACAATAATGTATTTTTTAAAACTTTTATTTTATAATATTATGGTTTTTTAAATATTTTGTTTTAAGAAAAATGATTTTTTATTAAAAATGTTTGTTGTATTATGTATTTTATTTTATTTCTAAAAATGTTTGAAAATGATACATGTAATATTATTAGTATTCAGTTTTATTATTAATAATAGAGAAAATGAGCAATTTAGTATGAAGATGCTTACAGTATGATATTTTAATATAAGGAATGATTTAAATTATATATATTAACAGTTTAAAAAATAGAACAATTATATTATTGTTTAATTCTCTTATCTAAATAGTTTAATTTTTAGAATATTCGTTTTAAGAATTTTTATAAAAAAATATTTTCTATAAAAGTCTTGCTTATTAAAAACTCTGATTTGTAATCATTTTGCTTGTTTTAATAAAATTGCTTTCAGAAAATTATATCTTTTTATATATTTTTTAGAAAGTACCAATTTAAAATATTTTGTTTTAAAAAGGTTTAGTGTATTAGAAAATTTCTTATTATATAAAACTTTTGTTGTTTTATTACTTCTATATTAATAAAATATTTAATTTTAATTTTGTTAATAAATATTATTTTAAAAAATAGTTAGATTTAAAAAATATAAAGAGAGAAAGAAATATAACAATTAATACATTTGATTTTTAATGAAAGAGAAATTAGTGTAGTGTTTAAATTATTATAACACTATTATGGAGAAAAAATTATATGAGGATGTTTAGACAGAATGGCATTAGCAAAAGGTTGGTTAAATTTTTTTTTATTAGATACAATAGATTATATTTTAACTATCATTAACTCAGAATTAAATTTCAAAAATATTAAAAATTAATAAAGGTGAATAGTATATTTCTTCATATACAAAATGAACAATAATATTTTCTACTTCTTTCCTTATAATCATTTGTTATAATACAAAAAATACTCGTAATAATATCGAAAATTACAATAGATGCTCTTATAAAAGAAAATTTAGATTGTTACTTCAAAAGAAGGGGTCCACTAGAGGTGGTGGCAAAATGGGTGGGTTGGATTGGGTTAGTTGTTGGGTTAGGATGTGTTTGGATCAAGATGAATTTGGGTCGGCATTGGTTATTTAAAAAAGGTTATAATAGATTTGGGTTAGGATGAATTTGGGTTAGGATGAGTTCGGATCAGGACGGTTTGATTCTAAAATTTACCCTAAACTTAATAGTGATGGGAGTGAAAGTTAGAATGAGTTGAAAGAGCAACTAAAATTAAACTTTAAGCAAGCATCTTCATAACATCTTGAATCATTTAATAATTTAGCAACAAAACCAAAACGGACAATAAAAATAATCAAAAGAACACTAACAATTATACAAATATATTTACGACATAATTCACAAGTCATGAACATAAATCACATGAACCTAAAACAAGAGGGAATGCAAGTTATCAAGAGGGAGACATTCGACGGGTGAATCCGATTTTTCTTTTATATCATTGTGAGCTCGAGGCTATTAAGAATATTAGCAAATTACTGAATTATTGAAACCAACAAATGAAGTTAAAGATATAAACTAACCACGAAACCGATGACTGGTTTGGCCGGCTTCATGGTTTTAAACCGAACATCGGTAGACAAGAACACCATGACAAACCTTATGAGCAATGAATTTTTTTTTTATGTTTTTTATTATGACAGCCATGGGTCTAAAGTTCATATTATGAAGTAGAGGTGCATAAACCGGGTTTAGAGTCCAAACCATATCGGGTTGAACTCGGTTCAGGTTGTGGTCAACAAGTTTCAGACCGGGTTCGTCTAACCCGGGTTCGTAATTATATATAATATGATAGATTCATAGTGGGTTGAACTGGGTCGGGTCGTGGAAAACCCCCGGTTAGAAATCGGGTTAATGAACAAATGAGGAATCGGTTTGAAACGTTGGGTTATACCGGGTCAGAACTGGGTTGAACCCGAGTCGGTTTCAGATCGCATCCTAAACCCAGTTTATTGCACACCTTTATAATGAAGTTTAAAGTTTGAAAAAAAACGAAGTGTTAGGCTATTAAATGTTGGACAACTTACAATCCATTTCAACCCTTTTAGTTTCAAACATAAAACTCATCTTGATTCGTATTCTGAATTTTTTGTTATTAATTCAACCCATCTAACTTATTTTGAAAATTTCATATGCCCAAAATGACCCAGCATGTCGTTAGAAACACCCATATAAACCCATATTTAAGTTTATGGGTTGGGTTTGCCAGGTATTGGGTCCACCGTATTAATAATTCAATAATGTAAGATTTCAACATAAGATTTGGCGAGAGCGAGAAGTCAACAAATAAAGATTGTGTTTAAGCACTGAGATTTGGTGAGGGCGAGAGATCAATATTTTAATGTCGTATTTTGTAGAGTAATTTTAATATGATAATCGATAATTTGAAAATTTTAAGAGTCGTAAGTTCGTCTTCAAATTGGAACTATTTGATTCAGATCAAATATTCAATCGGATAAAAATCAAGTTCAAATATTAAAGTATGAATTCTTGTGTATATCAAGATCATGAACCAGAAGAAAAGAATTAAAAAGAGTAACCAATTCTTGTACAAATTTGAAATTTTACAGGAATGGGTAACTGCCTTCAACAGTTATCATATACGATTTTACTACCCCTTGGACTTCGCTACCAAGGGTGTTGCCCCTAGACCCCTGCAAAGGCTTCGTTGCCCATTGGAACCCACATTACCTAGGAGATATTTTGTAGCGAAGATTATAATAAACTCAAAGAAACGTGCGTACGTACACTTCGCATCTTCTGATTTGTTTGATAGATATGATTACATTGATTATTAACATATCTAATATATTAAATTTGACTAGAGCGAGAGGTGTATAAAAGTGAATGCGACGTTTGACTTGTTATGCATGAAATCAACCTTGTATTATTGGTTATAATTTTAATCATGGCTAAAATTTTTGCCCCCTGATATGTATTACATTATATGTTAATTGATGTGTTTCACGTTCCTATAACATTTTCTATATGTCACGCAACGATGACAACAGAAAATTAATTGAATTAGTAAAATATTTTATATATTTTGGTACGAACATAGTAAAGATACCAACAAATTTTCAGTATTGATCAAGATGACAACATTATACATCGTCCAGCTTGATTTATGCAGATTAGAGTCTAGGTGAGTGGAGTGGGTTGAGTACGACAAACAACGTGTAAATTAAAGTTGTAAATATTGTTGATGTATAGAATAGGGCGGAGAGTTCATGAAAAAACTATATAATTATGTGAAAAAAAAACTCGGTGACCGGTCATATAAATTATAGATATTTTTATCATTAGCAACTACATATGTGTTTGTATACATAAATATGGGTATAGATCAAATGAAAACCATAACATAGTTTTACATATACGTCACACATAACCTATATATATGTAAAAAAATAATTCGACATAGTGTTACGCATACGTAATATTTTTCAATTCCGTACCTATGTTCAACACACACACACACACACACACACACACACACATATATATATATATATATATATATGTAATAAATACTTAAATATCTTTTTAACATTTAAAAGAATAAAAAAATTATAAATTATCTTATTGAAATTTTTGTGGTTTTCTTTGATGTTTACATAACTATTAGTTTTTTTAAGAAACTTCCTATAGCATTATAAGCGAAATAACTACTAAAGATGCCATCTATACTATTATAATAAGACAAAAACTATAATTTTTTAGGGGTATGTTATTGATACACTCAATTTGTTTTATCATATTTATATTTTTCTATACATACATATAGATTAATAGAAAGAGATAAAAATAATAAGATGTCTCAATAACATAAATGAATTTTTGTATAACTCAACCTTTTCTATATAAGATTCATGACGTATAACCCTCATGCACTACTAAAAACTTGACATGTTTCTTACGCAAATTTTCGAAAATGTGTCAAAAAGGTTATTTCTGACAAATTTTGCATAGTAATATTTTGTCTAGAAAATACCTGTAAAGGATATTTTGCGACCATCCCTTGCAATTTCCAATAAAAAACGGGGTTTAGATTTTTCCACTAATTTCCAACGGAATTTTTTTTCAACCAATTTACTAACGTGTGATGCTATTCCTATTTTGAAGTGCTAAATATAACCTATTTTATCTTTGTGATTTTTTATTTCTAATTACTGCCTCTGTTATTTAGCTTTTGGTTATATAAACATGCAACATACTAGCCGGTTTCTTTTTTTATTATACGAACACGTTGCATCACGCGATATCTAATCCTAGTTTTTTTCATATTTAACAGATTCTTTTAAAAAATAAACGTGTTTTCTTTATCTTTTTATTTTCATTCACACTAGAACAATTCTTATACATTTATAAATAGTAGGGACATATCATAAAATAGTGGAATATTTCATTAAAAAAATTAATGATTTAAAAAGTCTAAGAAATAATCTAGATCATTTTAATTACGGGCTGAAATTCAAGTGAACAAAAAAATGGCTTAGAGTATATTGATAAAAAGTCTAAGAAATGATCTAGATCATTTCTAAATATTTCTAAACGTTTATAGTTTATACAATTTTATTTTTTAGCAAAAAGGTGATGACATGATTGAAAATGCCTCCCGCTACCATCTATAAAAAAAAAAACTTAAGAATTAAGAACCTGCCAAAGCAGAGTATCATCCAAAAAGACCCACTTAATTCTTTTGGTATTGTATTCACTGTTACACCTTTATTTGTTTATGGGTGAGGGCTCTAACTACTCTAATGAACCACCTAGATGGACGGAATAAATTAAGCTAGTTGGTCAGGTATAAGCGTCCTCTGATCTACCATTTAAGCTCCTTTTCCTCTTTTATTTTGTTTGATTGTTAGTTATCACGTTTAATCTGGCTTCAGTCAGTATGGTTGATTCCTTGGTTCGGCCTTTCTTTCGGATTTTTTCTTTATTATAGTATAATATTCCCAAATACACACACATATATACATGTATTTATGTATTTATAATCGACATTGTTCGCAATTATGTTGTTTTATTTTAAGACATTACATATTTACGTATATGGTTAAAAATATGTAATGAATAAAACAATACATAATATGCAACTAAAAATACACATTTTAGGATTTGCTCAAATAATGTAAAACAACGTGAAAACAATAAAACATAAGAATACTATAAAACATTACATTATCTTTTAAGTTGATTAAACAACAAACCAACACAACACACCATCAAAGACAACACAACGAACCAATAAAATAAAACAACATAACAAACTGAAACACATTGAAAAATTAAGGTGCTTTAGATTTACTAATCAAATTGGTTCATGAGCACTATATTGGGTGTTAATGCAACAATCAATGTTGAGCAAATTGCAAGATATAATTAAGTTTGCTAGGTATATCCACATTAGATTCTTCAATGATACATGTTTGAGAAAGTAATAGGATAATTTTATGACCATGATCCTTTTCTTAGTAGACTTTTTATGAAAACTATTTTTTTATTTGAAAATCCATCTTGAAGAATATGCATTTTTGCAATGTGAAACAAAGGTATAGAATTTAATTAAACATTTGTTGTAGTGCTAGATATATCTATGTTTCTACCAGAAAACTATTAATAAATGACGCGTATTTATACGTATCATAAAATATATGTCCTATTTTAAAATATTTTTAAAAAATATTACACACATTTTTACATGTCTTCTTAGTTTGTCATCTTTTAAAATTTCAAGACTTATAATATTAATTGGCTCCCCCCTTTCTCTTGTAATCGCCCGCCCAAATCATGACCCCTCCCCCCAATCCCCCCACCGCAAGCGACCACCGCCTACAGTTGACCACCGCAAGCCCGAGCACAGCTTGCAGCCGCCACCGGCAGCCGACCACCGCCTGCAGCCCTTCCTGCAGGCCTGTAGCCGCCGCAATCACTCCCTCCGCTGCAGTCACTCCCTCCGCCCATCGCGGGTGCTACGTTGTTGTTTGATTGCTAAATTATGGTTGATTGTGGATGTGTTGCAAATTAGGGTTTTATGTAAAACTTCTTGGATCTGATATATGTTTTAGTGTAGCAATTTTTGTGGATTTTGTTTTATGTTTGTTTTCTAGATTTTTTGAAAGTTATTCATCTTGTTTAAGTTGTGTAGAAACTAATGACATCTTGTTTAGGTTGTGTAGAATTTCCTATACAAAATCTCTATCATACACAAGTTGTGCACTTAAAAAGTCTGCATATGTGCAGGGTATCGGTTGCCTTTATTATAGGAACGGTGCTAACATGGAGGATCTTGGCTTTGACAGGTTTTAACAACCAAACTAACCCATGTTTATTGCTATTAAAAAAAGGAAAATATGAAAACACCCAATAATGGCACATCATACTTATGCCTTGAAAGACAAGTAAAAGAAATCATCTGCTTAAACCTTGTTAGGTGACAGATTCTAATGATTTGGTTCCAGGATTGATTTCTTGTGTTGTTTTGTTAGTGGGGCTGTTTTGTGTTCCAGAATCTCCTTGTTAGGCGACAGATTCTAGTGATTTTGTCTTCATTTTGCAAATATTAATGTTGCAGAGGTAATTAAGAAAACTATGTTATTATACAAACACTTTAAAAGCTTGAAATAAAATGATGAAAAGGAACCACATATTTGCACGATTCGCATGAAAGCATCCATGGCTCACTGTAGTATTAGACATATATTAATCTTTAATATCTGGTGATGGTCAAAATGTCAAATGAGCACATTAGGTATGGGTCGAGTCAGCACGAAACACTTTGGTCCAAAATTACAAATTTTCATATATGTAGTTAGAATTTATATTATTTCAATAATAAATGAACTTTTTTATTGAATTGATTCAGCCTTGGTATTATCTAAAACCTAGCAAAACATCTATACTTCACATATAGCATTTCACCAACCAATTTTTTATCGGAACCTACATAGATGTTCCTTTGACCAAGAGAGGCCTAAGGAAACATCACCGAATATAATACACTGTAAATATCTTTTCACGTCAAATAGTCTTCCAAAAACATAGACTTTTGAAAACATATCTTCTTTTGTAAATGAATTATTTTTGAAAATCATCGGCTCATTCAGGGTTTGCATATTATGCATACAATAACTTAGTGGATATAAGAAACTAGCTACAAGTACAAGCTCAAATGTTATGGCTAACAACATGTTTGCATATGGCTGCCTTTAGTGATATAATATATCAAATTTTTAGTATTCCTACCCCTTAAGTTTAATATGTGATGCATGCGCCCACTTTTAGTGATGTAATGTATTTGAAGCTTGTTTGTGTTTGCACAAATTTTGTGAGTAACAACATATTTGCATATGGCATGTGTCCACTTGTTTGTACAAAAGTTTGTTAGTTTATTTGAATGGTTCAAATTCACAAGTTTAATTGGATGATATTAAAATAAGTACCATATAAAAATCATAAACTGAAGATTTATACGAACATGTCTACAATTAATTATATCTTCCATTGTTTTATTTTTTATGCGCTTGAAGTTTTATTGGATAAATACGTATATGCATACACATGAACATGTTCATAATCTTAATAGAGCATAGAGATCTATTTAGTGCTTGCATGGGCGTCCATGTCTTTGAGAATAACACATAGATAGTCCATAAAAGAAGTTGGATCGGGTACACTTGGATTTGGCTTTTCAAACTCCATGGTCCAAATGCCCCATTGTTTACCATCTTTTTGTTCACAATGAAATGTTATTTTGAATGCTTTGTAGATCTCGTCAACCAGCTCTCCTCCGATTACTTTGAACACGATTTTGTGGTTGGTCTCATCAATTTCTTCAATTATCTCTGTTGCAGTTTGTTTTTTTCCATCTTTTCATGCATAAAGTGATCAAGTGCAAAGTCAAAAGAGTATATATAATTATGTTAATCAACCGGTTTAATATGTTGATGTGCACACGAATTGCATTGCTAAATTCCCTTGATTGATTTTCTTGTACGGATTATATAAGAGTTTGTTACACCAAAATATAACTTAAGTTATAAGCATTTTACGGTTACATAATTTCAATATTTCACCATAATTATAACTAAATTTAAAGTAATGATGTGACACACCACTACTTAAAAGAATACCAGTGTAATGTCACTGCTACACTATTATTGGTTACTATAGAACTTGCATAAGTAAAATAGTGAAAAGTATGTTTGATAAATTAGTAAAGAACATATCTCCTCTCACGTATAACACCAAAATATTTTGAATAAGTTGTGTATTAGTATAAATAAAACTTGTATATATATACACACCCCTTATAACATAAAGTATAAAATCATTCAAGTCACAATTGCCCACTAAGTATAAAACTTATATGATCGAGTTATGCAAGTGTATAATTAAAGGAATGGAGTTTGCTTAACAACATACTTACCATGGGTAAAGTGCCAGACAATGGTAGAACCAACAGCACCTATAAGACCTCTTACTAGATTACAAGCATGAACTTTATCAGGACAAATGGATGATATGTCATTTGGTGTATGCCTTAAGAGATCAAGCAACACCTTTGCACTTGAACTGAGCTCTACACTTTTGACTAATTTTCCAGTTAGGGCCATCTCTCACTTACTTTTGTGTGGAAATTAAGTATAGATATCAGAAGCCTTTTATAGAAGTAAATATAGGAAACATGCATAAAGCTTAGAAGCAATGTATATAATATTTGTTGGCCTTTTTGTTTTTGTCCACATGTACAACAATAAGTCACATGTCAATGTTTTCGGACAGCCAAAATTGAAGTGGGTTAACTTATATATTTGTGTTGGTCTATTTTTAATTTCCTAGAGTTTTTTAGTTTATAGTTTGGTATCTTATATTTAGTATACGCTTATTTAAGGAGGTTTATTGAATTGTTTTATTTAGTTTATTGTGTATCCGTATTGAAGTAGGTTACTTATTATTCAAGGTGTTATTTAACTATATATCGTAATGGTTTGTGATTCTTGTATTTTACGTGTTTCCTTTAGTGTATTAATAAAAGAGTTGTGGGAGGGATTACATAAAAACTAATTTTTTTTCTTATTCACTTCACCTCAATCAATTGATGGTTGTGTTTCAAAGAGAATGATTGCAAACATTTTTATCAAAGCGAGTTAAAAGAAGAGTCAAACAGTAGATAAGGTTGTAACATAATGTTTATAGGTCAAGTGAAATATATAATTAATAATAAGTTTATAAATTATTTTGAACTAGTATTAAGCTCTCGCGTTGCGGTGGGGGCATAAAAACATGTCAAGTAGCACCAAATTTACAACACTATCAACGACCAACAACACCGGATAAATTCACATTAAAAAAGAAAACAAAACGGGAAAATTAAAACCAAAGGAAAAGTAGACGTAAAAACATTAAATATCGCACGTGAAAAGTAAAACATTGAAGATAATAACTAAATCGATCTAAGACCCATGCATCGTGACAGTGCAGTTTAACTAAAAAATAGACGTAAAATGTTGAACCACACACACGTTAGTGAGTGTTGGGATTAAGTGTATGAAAATTTAAAAAATAACCAAAAGTAGTTACAACTTAAAATAGTAGATACAACCCATAATGTAGAAAAAAGATGATATTAGTAATATATATAAAATTAATATGTTAAATATAACAAGATTACTAAGGGTACAACCTTTGAAGCCTAAAGTATAATCATAAATTTATAATACACTAATGAAGTTGGCAATTAGTATTATATTAATATATTAAAGAGTAAAATGTCATTTTTATTCCTGACGTTTTGTTGAATTTATCATTTCAATTCAATTTTTTTTTTGTCATTTCAATCACTGTGGCTACCAAATGTTGTCATTTCCATTCACTCCACTAACTCCGTTAAATTTTCCGTTAAATATAAGTGTATTTTAGTCTTTTTAACACCCTAATTGTCCAATTAAAATAAAGTTAATCAATAAAATATTCAATTAAAACTAAAAGAAAAATATAAAGCAATCAGTGAGACCGGGCACTTTAGTTTAATTTTTTTATTAACGTTAACTAGTTTAAAAACCCGTCTATGCGTCTACTACACGTGTTGTATGAAAAAATTAAATAATAATTGTTTAGTACTATTAAAAATTAAAAAATAGTTTTTTGAGATAAAAAATGCTTAAGTTACATATAATTAACCATTAAGTAATTAAAAAATAATAATAATTTTTCAAGCTTTCGTTTTTTGAAAAAAATTTACTTTTATAAAATATTGATTTTTTAACTCTTCAAAAAAATTATTAAAATGTTTGTATTTAAAAACTTAATTTAGTTTTTTATGATACGACACAAACCTAATAAAAGTTATTAACAAAACATTTTAAAAACCAAATTATATAAAATATAAAATTTTTTAATACAAACATTTTAATAATTTTTTGGAGATTTAAAAAATAATTATTTTCAAAAGCAAAACTTCTTTAAAGATGAAATGTTGAAAAATTAGTGTTATTTTTTAATTACTTAATGGTCAATAATATGTGACTTTAAGCATATTTTATCTCAAAAATATTAATTTTTAACTTTTAATATTACTAAATAATTATTATTTATTTTTTTCATACAACATGTGTGGTAGACGGGTTTCTAAACTAGTTAGCGTTAATCAAAAATTTTAAATTGAAGCATCTGGTCTCACTAGTTGCTTCATATTTTTCTTTTTAGTTTTAATTGAATATTTTATTGATTGACTTTGTTTTAATTGGACAATTAGGATGTTAAAATAACTAAAATACACTCATATTTAATGGAGAACTTAATTTTTGTTTTTAAACTTTTTTGTTTTTCCTAAAAAAGCAATTAAACATTTTGTTTCAAAACAAAATATTTTTAAAAAATGTTATTATTAAAATATTTCGTGTTTTAAAAAATGTATGATGTTAATTATTTTAAAATTTCTTCTTATAAAAATTCATTTCTATAGAAATAAACATTAATAAAAAGATATATTTTTTAATAATTTTAATAAAAAATAGTTAAATAATATAATTAGTAATTAATAAAATTATTTAGTAAACAAAATTTTTTATTAAAAATAAATGTGGTGTTAGTCACATGTTATCTCTAATTACCCTTTTATTATAATAAGAAAATAAGAATATGAGAGCGAGAGGTCTATAAAAGTCAATGCTATGTTTAACTTGTTATGCATGAAATCAACCTTGTATTATTGGTACTAATCATGGCTAAAATTTTATATTACATTATATGTTAATTAATGTGTTTCACGTTCCTATAACATTTTCTATATGTCACGCAACGATGACAACAGAAAATTAATTGAATTAGTCAAATATTTTATATATTTTGGTACGAACATAGTAATGATACCAACAAATTTTCAGTATAGATCAAGATGACAACATATAATATACTCACTGTTGTTAATTCCTTGCTATACAGCCCTCCAGCTTGATTTAAGCAATTTAGATTCTACGTGAGCAGAGTGGGTTGAGTACGACAAATGAGGTAGATCAACGTGTAAATTAAAGTAGCGGATATTATTTTTTTTAAACGACAGGTTAGTTGTTAGAAGTTAGTAACACAAAGTTAGTAATAATTCACTACTGTTGGTTTGAACCTTGGACCTCCAAGAAAAGCAAAACCTCCCAACTCCCAATTGAACCACTAGACCAAAAGATCATTGGTTACCATCCTAGCATCTATATATTATTGATGTATAGCATAAGAGTGGAATGTTCTTGAAAAAACTACATAATTATGTAAAAAACATAATAAAACCGGTTACCATCCTAGCATCTATATATATATATATATATATATATATATATATATATATATATATATATATATATATATGTGTGTGTGTGTGTGTGTGTGTGTGTGTATAGATGTATATATAGATAGCAGTAGGGATCAAATGAAAATTATAACATGATTTTATATAAAAAAAAGTTTTAATAACAAAAGTTTAAAAAGTTGATATCATTTTATTACTTATAGTTTATACTCGTATGTAATCACAATCAAATCTCATCTTAAATTATTGGTTTATAATTAATTAATATTATTTTATTACACGAGTTAATAAAACTAGCTAGTATATATAAAACGAAAATAAAAAAATAAAAAATGTAAGTTATTGTAGCTAACTTGCTTTTTAACATATAGGATATTTGTTGCTCGATGTTTGATTCTACCCTTTTTTTTCATAGCATTTGGCAGGGCATGGTCTAATGTGAAAACTTCTAGAAATATATGAAATTTTATGCCAGTGTTTTCCATCTTTAACTGTTTAAGTTCTTGGTTTTATAGTCCCATCGATTATTTTTGTGTCTTTTTACGGAATCAAGAATATTTAGAACTTCAAGTTACCGAAGAACACAGATCATTTTTTATGACACAGAAGTTGATTGTTTGGGTTGTTAGACTTATTATGATAGAAAAGAGTTGTAAACATTATTCTTATCTTTGTAACCTAAAAGGACATAATAAGCAGTAGTTTCCGATTTTCAAATTTTCTCACATATAATTGTTTCTCCGTTAGAATAAAAATTTGAGGAATAAACAGCCATCAGTGTGATGAAATCATACCCCATTTCGAGGGGCCGTATTCCCGATTGACGAACTACTATATTCATGACTCGGTAACCTCTCTTCCTTGATTACCACTCTTCATGCCCTAAGCTACATATTTTATTTATATAGTTGGATGAAAATCACATAAAACTTTAAATTGTACATAATTTGTCTCCACAAATCCAATGACACTAATTAATCGATACTTGTTTCACACGGGCTGAATATAAATATTAAATTAAAAGTTAATAATCGATATTTATAAATATTAAATATATTATTTAAGTTAATATAAGATCGAAATTATGTAATAATTAACTATCTCATGTACAGAACAATAGTAATGTTTGTTTTTTATTTTAAAAAAAATATTTAAAAAATGTTTTTAAACATTTTATTTGTTAAAAATGATTTTTATTAAAATTATGTTTTTTAATAAAAAAACATGTTTTTTATTTATTAAATATTTGTTTAACGATTTAGAAATGGGGGGTATGTTATTGATACACCGAATTTATTTTATCATCTTTATATCTTTCTATACATACATATAGATACATGAAGAGAGATAGAGACAATAGGGTGTCTCACTAACATAAATGAGTGTTTGTATAACCTAACTCTTAGAAATGATATACAATATCATTAGCATTTAATATTATTATTAATAGTGACATATAACAAAACGATAGTGAAACGATGACATGTGTTAGAATGTTTATAAGAAGATCACATGAGTCAATAATTATTTTACTTTAATTTATTAGTATAGATTTAATGACCACTTTTATACGTGTGAGATTTTTTTTACTTATTATTTTTTTCTACATGTAAATGTGCTAAAAAAAAGTATACGTTTATAGGTACAAACATATATCATAGTCTACGAGAAAAGTATGGATCCAAATGCACAAGCTCATGGGTAGACTCAACACGCTGAAAACATCCACCAAACAAGGGCCACAACTTTGTCGAGACATACGGTAGCAACTGAATAAAAAATACAAACCTCACCAATTATAACGCTTCATGGACACCATTCTTATACAGTGACGAAACCAGGAATTATTTCCTAGGTGGTCACAATTTTTTTCATAATTAGATTTCTAACGAAACAACAAAAAAAATTTCGAGTCGCTAAATCGAATCGGGTCAAGTCGGGTAGGAATAGAGCATATACATAACTCATAAGGAATTAATTCAAAATCAAATAATAACTTGTTGAGTTGTGGGTCAATTGAGCATAAACATTTTAAACAAGAACTCATGTGACATCTATGATTCATTGAAAATAAAAAACAAAATCAATCTTGAGTTTTATATAATATCGAAACTTACCTTAATATCAATGAGTTGGGAGTCGAGGAGGAGAGTTTTTCCTTCAAGGCTTGAAATCATAGAATCATGATCTTCATATCAACAAATTTTAACCTCAAATCCAAATCGTCAAATCAAAGATATAAACTTACAACGAAAATCAAGTATGAGAAGATCCTACTCCTAATAACTTAAAAAACAAATTCAGAAAGAAGTTCCTTTTTGCAAAAAAGAAAGAAAGAAAAAGAACGAAAGAAAGCCTTTAAAACGTGACCTCCCCTTCATAAATCACAAGAAACCCTCATTTTTAAACAATCGTATATCACTTTCATATAAACATTGTATCTATTTCCTACAAAGATAATACATAATTTTTAGGGTTTTAGATAAAAAAAACATAACAAAGTTTGATTTTCTAGGGCATATTCAATGTCCTCTTGACCTAAAGAACCAAACCCCAAATTTTGATTATTTTTGTGCAAATTTAAGGGTTTTTTTGACCTAAAGGACCAAAATCACAAGTTTCAATCTTTTTTGGGCAAATTTAATGTTTTCTTGCCCTATATAACAATACTCACAAAAAATAATGATTCTTGATCTAGATTTTGTGAGTTTTGATTAAGGTTTTGTAACAATGATTTAAATTAACATATATAAAGTTATGTAGAGAATTATGAAGGCTGAAGCAACCAAAGTCGTCCTTCAGCGAACTTCAGCTGTTGTGACCTCTGCTGTCTTCAGCAGTTTTCTTCAGCTGTTTCAGACTGTCTTCAGCTGTTTTCAGACTTTGTCTTCAGCTGTTTTCAAACTTTGTCTTCAGCTGTTTTCAAACTTTGTCTTCAGCTGTTTTCAGACTTAGTCTTCAGCTGTTGGCTTCAGCTGTTGTCTTCAGACTTAGTCTTCAGCTGTTGTCTTCAGACTTAGTCTTCAGCTGTTGTCTTCAGACTTAGTCTTCAGCTGTTGTCTTCAGACTTAGTCTTCAGCTGTTGTCTTCAGACTTAGTCTTCAGCTGTTGTCTTCAGACTTAGTCTTCAGTGTTGTCTTCA
>BJCM01020244.1:2637-19779 GCA_018326385.1 Flaveria bidentis
TATATATATATATATATATATATATATATATATTAATTTAGCATTTTATTTATCACGAAATGATTATCCTTCACTGTAGTTCAATACGTGTTTTAATCTTAGGTAGAGACAATGTAAACAATGTAGAAAAATATCACGTGGATTCTAAAAATTTTGGTTTATTAGTATAGATTTATGAGTATGTACGTGAAAAATTAAAAATTAAAAGTTTAAAAACACATATAGCCTACAATTTTAAATCCTAACCAGTATACATTTGACTTGTTTGGAACAAAGAAAATTTTGTAGTTATGTTTTTTTAGATCAATTTCAATATTTTTTTGACTTATTTGGAACTAAGAATATTTTGTATGTTATGCTTTTAGATCACTTGAAATTGAATCTTTAAAAAAATTAAAAAATATTCTATTAATTAATTTTTTACTAAATACAAATCAAATAAATTAGAATTCAATGTATTTTTTGAATATGAATCAAATTCGTATCATGTTTGAATTTTAAAATTCAATCGATTCAAATTTAACTTATCTTTTTCGAATTCGAATCTAATTAGAAAATTTTAAAATTAGACTTATTTGATTCAATAAACACCCCTGTAATGTTATGATATTACCAATTTTGGCATGAAAGAAAAGTTGTTATTTGATAAAATTAAAGATAACGATTTATCTTTTCACGAAGATGTAAGGACAAACATTGGTGAATCTCACACTTTAATAATATGCCATTATTTGACAAGCCTCACACCTTGAACTCGCAACAGTAGAACATAGATCAATCTTTTCATATAGAGATTTCTTCTTATATCGGACTTTGATGTGAGAATAAATTTCTCTTCTCTTAGAGAGTATGACTAATATAAGTGTAAGTGAGACTGATGAGAAGAAGTTGACATTCATCTTATACATATATTGTAAAGATATCCAAGCGTTTATAACAAGATTGAGTGTGGTCCTTCATTTGAATCGGGTCTTGTAACATGATTATTAATGATTGGTTAGGTTATTAAAGGTGGTTCCTAGTTTGTTGAGGTAGGATCAGTTTTCTCGAACAACACGTAGTTGTTTCCTTTCTAGGAACTCTAATTTGGATCGGTGCTTAATCCTAATTCAAACAATCTATTGTTATGTTTTCCAAACCGTTTGTGACATCCGGTAATTTTTCGTTACCAAACTCCGTTAGGTCTTGCATACACGTGTCATGAGCACACACTAGTGTCGTTGAACGTTGGTGATTTAAGAACAATAATCTATGATAAACAACAATAATCTAATTAATAATGTTGATTATTAGTTGTGATCATGTGATTCATGAATTTATAGATTTTAAATATTATTTGTGAGTTTTACGTAATAACGTGACTACGTGCAATCTATATATTTCATGTGTTGTGTTACTTATTGTAAATGCTTATGAAAATGATTATTGACTAATAATACTTATAACTTGTAGTTAAAACTATTTTAAGAGTGTTAAAAAGATTAGTTTTATAAAATAAAAACAATGGAGTTTATCTTGTACATATCTATAAACAAATACCTACCCATAATTAAACAAAATTAAGCAAAACCTAGCCCCCAAACACCCCATATTTGGCTGAAACCATCACCCCACACCCTCACCTTGCGATTTCAACCTTCTAACATCAAGAACATTCGATTTTGCTTGGCTTTGATCATTACAACATTGTACCAAGTCCAATTCTTGATTTCTACACACCTAAAGGCTAGTAATGATTAGTTTTCATGGTTTTTGGTTCTTGATGAACCATAGTTTAAAATTGATGTTGAAAATATAAAATTGATGATTCTTAGATGTTAATATGATGTCAGTTAGGTTGTATGAATGTTGGATTATGTTGATTATGCAAGAAATCCATAAATTGATCATAAGTTCATACATTGCCTTAAGAGGAATCTTTTTGTTCTTGGAATTCATGATTTGATGATGATATGATGTTAGATACAATGCTTGGATGTTAGTCTACTTGGATTATGCAAGAAAATTTATGAAATTGATGTGTTGATCTTAACTTACTAAAAGTAAACATTTTTATGCATGATGATTGAGAATTTTGATGATTTAGTGTTAATTATCATGCATGAATGAATGTTATGAACTTGATTAGGTATAAAGTTGATGAATTTGTGAATGAATTATAGTTAGATTGCTCTTGCGTGTTACTTTCCCAGAAGGGAAAATTTATTTTTGAAGAACATTGGATATGATGATTTGGGTATGTTTATGATGTTGGGATCATGTTAGAATATTTATGGATGATGTTTAATGTGGTGGAATGTTTTAATTGAGTTGTTTGGATGCTTGATTGATCATATAAGGAATTTAGGTTTTTGGTCATTATACACGATGATAAATTATGGTTAGTGATTAGAGAATCATGTTTGGGATTGGAATTGATCACTATGGTGTATGTTGGTTGGAATGAACCTTGTTGATAAATATGATTATGATTGTCATACACGCGTGCGAATTTAAGGCCCCTACTTAGTAGGATTGATAGGATTTAGGATGTGAAGTCGTGAGTGGCTTCACATGGCATGTAATGCATGATTAGACTCCATGTATGTTTTATTACTTATAATGTATTTATAATTGTGTTGAGCATGTTGGTTGTTTGAGATTCGTATAAGTTGTATGATAATCTAATGTAGCATGATGATCTAGGTAGAACTTGGGTTGATGATGTGATACACGTGGATAATTTATATGATGTTCATGTATGCTAAGTTGATACGTTTGATTAAACGATATTTCAACTAATATGTCACCAACGGGTCAACTAGGTTAACTTAGAGTTGTTAAGCTTTCTTTATACACGTACTTATATACTTGTGTGTTCTAGGTAACCTTTGAAGGGTTGTCTTTCCATCCATCATCAGTTTTCTTTGTTATTATTTGTTGCGCATCAGGTGAGTTCATGCCCCACTATTTTATAAACTCTCTTCTCGGGGAGGTAGCATACTTGGTCACAAATGATTTATTATTATAAGTTGTGTATAGTTTAACATAATGCATTAAACCTTGAAAGTTCTCACACTTTCGGATCGTTAATAATGGTAACTAGCGGGAAATCTTGGGTAGTACTACTGGGTTTGACAAGCCCCACCTGTGCAACTCAAGGTCAAACGAGTACAATATTGTCCTAATCACAAACATCGTCATGGCCTGGTAAGCCGTGACGGGAGGCAACAAACACAACACAGTCAGTTTCGATCGCGAAATCACTATTGTTGTTACTTGTAAATATATACTAGCTATCTATTTCAATGCACTTCTTATGTTATACAAATGTTATTGTTTATGTTAAACGCAAACTCTTGAACTCACAAACCATTGTGTTGATATTTTTAGTATGTTATTCTCATATCGTTAACTCAGGTTGCTATTAGAAGCATATCACGGGTCCAACATGCATTCTAAGACTTGATTTCAAGTCATAACACTTGGATTTTATTTATGAGATTTAAATAATGGGTTGGCATGTGTTTTGCCAAATTTTGCATTTATATACTTTGGGTTTGTCTTATTTACAAAACGCTTCCGCATAGTTTTAAAGTTTGAACTTTAATTGATTTTATTTTTAAATGTGGCATATAGTGTCGTTCTGAGTAACTAGTGACTATGATTTTGGTTTGTTCACACGCCTCGCGGTAAAACTCCGCACATGGATTTTGAGGGTGTGACACCGTCATTGTGAATTGTGGGCCGAGTAGGTATAATGTTATAGTCCCGAGTTGATTGAGAATTTGAGATGTAGCCTTCGCTTGTACAAATGGATACTAGTTTAGTATAAATAAAATCAAATAACATTGTTGTTTTTACGAGGTTTATGTTGATATCATCTAGTCTAGAGTTTTAATTGTTTTAACAGTTGAAGACATATATATAAACTCACGACTAGCAAGAAACTAGCCAGGGTAGAATTTGACAGTTACACAAATATGAGGGTAGAATTTGACAGTTACAAAAATATGAGGGTAGAATTTGGCAGTTACAAAAATATGAGTGGATTTTATAGCCACTCGACTGAGGAAACATTATTATACCAAAGAAATGAAAAACAACAATCAAATAAAAATCAAGTTCTTCTTGGAATTGTTTTCATTACAATAAATTGTTTTGTTTTGAAATCTCCATAGCACCTGCCAAAACAATCATAATTATGAAACCAATAAACTGTCTTGAACTTGACCATAAGAGTTGTGTCTAACCTAGAGATAATCAACCTTGGCTCCAATAAGTAAGTGAATCAATAATCAATCCCGTTTTAATCACACCACAAGTTCTTCTAGTAATCTCACACTCACCAAATCATATTGGAACAATGAGGACACAAAGATGAAGGAATATCTATATCTCGATCCACAAGATTTTGACACGAAGGAAGACAATCCATAAGAACCCGCCACGAAAGAATATTAAATTCTCTAGGAATAACTCTAATCCATCTCGTAGTAAAGCTACCATCTTGAAGGATTGTCCTATCTATATAAATCCTATCGCTTTCATCGTAAAAGACTCATATAGATCCAAATCCAAAACCCATCTATCTATCTACCCATACAACTCGATCTCAAACAATTCCTTAAAGAAATTGGCTAATTAAGAGGTCTTGACCCCTCTTCTTAGAATTCATCGCTAATTCCAAATCCACTCACCATTAATTTGATATTACTAGTATAACAATCTTTATCGATGCTAAACTGTAAATTCTAGGAAATCGATAAGTAAAAGAATTACTACCCACCCAAGAACCATGCCAGAACCATAAAGACTCACTATACCTACCGGCTAATTGAGAGGCCTTGGCCCGTCCTCTCAAAAGTCAACACCAATTCCAAGTCCAATCATTGGTAGTAGTAAGTTACTACCAATCAACTACAACTTGGTTGTTAGTGGTAATTGATATTAAAAGTACTTGGAGATCAACAACAGTTGAGGGCAATAGCACATGTCATCTCCAACGAGTGTACACATCAACTTGGACGATAAGCAATAACTAGTTATGGCTCCAGACCAACCTTCAACGAAATTGTCATTGATGAAGTTGCCGCCAATGTAACAAAATAACTATCGACATGTATTGTACAATTATAATTACCAATCATCAACTCACACCTTTCTCTAAGAGTCTCGTTATTTCAACTTAATCATTGTGATGAGTCTTCAAAAGAAAAGTACTTGGTTGTTAAAATTCGAACTTAGAACTTTATTTTCACACATAAGTATATTTTCATTCTTGTAGAACTCTATCAAATCGACTTGCTACCATGAAATACTTTAAACATCCAAAACATTACTTTTTTGTATTTATCAATTACAATAAATTTATTTATAACATTCATATCAACATAACATTAGATTAAATTAAATATCATCTGATCTTATGATCAAAATAGGATCATACAAAAAAAAAACATCCACCGCACGACTAAAAATCACTCCTTAAAAAATCATCCAAACACAAGATCTTATGATAAGATCATATTCATGTTCAAAGAGCGCACAAAATAGATTCTCATTCTCAATTAAAAACAGAACATAATATTCATATGGACGGCCATTGTTGCCAAACAATGAAACTGCAGGACTGAAGTGCAATAAAAAACATACAATGAATAGTGACAAAACACCGATATAAACCTATAAATCCTGCAATACCCACACATCAGTCACAACCCGTATATACGATTGGATGTTGCCAGTACATCAATTTCTCGATACCCCAAACATCTTTCACTAATCCCTCAAAAAACCTTCATTAATCGACTGAAAATTAACAGGTTTTACAAAAGCATTTCTAGTGTGTGTGTGTGTGTGTGTGTGTGATAAAGAGAATAAAGGGGTGGGTGGGCAAGCGTGAAAGGTCTTTCAGATATATCCCGTCTCTTTGGTTACTCATTTTGGGTTTCTCTCTCTAAAATTTGCAGATGAATTAGTGTTTATACAGAGAGAGAGAGAGAGAGAGAGAGAGAGAGAGAGAGAGAGAGAGAGACACTGTGATTGTATGATACACAACACAGAGATGTTACAGAAGCTCTGTTTCTTCATTTTCTTGTTTTCTTGAAGATAATGAATAGAGTCTCTTGCATCCTCTTCTCACAAGAAGATGGTGTCAAAACAACAAAATGTGAGTCCACAAAACCCTATTTTCGCCATTGATGATGCCCTATTTTGCGACGAACAAGAACAAGATTTCGATTTGGGATATGGGTTTGGTTCATCGGACCTAGAAAATCAAATCTTGAAGGAAAAAGACCCAATCTTTAGTCGTTTTCAGCAGGATCTTTTGTGGGGAGAAGATGAGCTTTACTTTCTTTTATCGAAAGAGAAGAACACCCATTTGATTTGCGATGAGTTTTTGATGGGTTTGAGGAAAGAATCCGTTGATTGGATTCATCGAGTCGCTACCCATTACGGATTTGTTGCTTTGACGACCATTTTGGCTGTTAATTACTTCGATAGGTTTTTGATGAGCCCTTCGTTTCAGAGGGATAAACCATGGATGAATCAGTTGGTTGCTGTTGCTTGTCTTTCTTTAGCTTCTAAAGTTGAAGAGATTCAAGCCCCTCTTCTTTTGGATTTGCAGGTTAGTGTTGTGATGTGTTGAATTTTAGCTGCATTCTGTGTGTTTGTGATAATGCCTAAGCTAATTTTGTAGTGTGATTGATGGTGTTTGTTACTTTGATCAGTTGGATGGATCAAGATTTGTGTTTGAGTCAAAGACCATTATGAAAATGGAGCTTCTGGTGTTGTCTTGTCTTGAATGGAAGATGAATCCAGTAACCCCTCTGGCATTCTTTGATTACATTATGCGTAGGCTTAATTTGATGACTCATAGTCTACATTACGAGTTCCTGCGTAGGTGTGAGTGGATTCTGTTGTCTGTTGTCAATGGTAAGTTTGATGTGCTTACTGGATTGCGGGTATGATGTCGCGTTCATGATAGTTTTTCCAATTTTCTGTAGTCTTGTGTGGCTGATCTTTGTTACAATGAATGCAGATTCAAGATTTCAGGCGTTTCTTCCTTCTGTGATGGCTGCTGCTATAATGTGCATTGTTAGCAAGGAGATTGAGCCTGAGAATGCGTTGGATTATCGAAATCAGCTTATGAAGCTTCTTAATATCAGTGAGGTTTGTTTCTTACTTGCTTATCTGGATGCCTTCACATTAAAGTATACTGATCATTAAGCAAACAAGTCCTTTCATACATGCATTTCATACAAAGTTAGCTTAAATGTTGCATCAATTGTGGAATTAGCAGTGTTTGCATCAAATTTAACAAATTTTTAAGTTTCTGTGCCACCCTTTTAAGAGCTACATATACTGTATTAGCAATCAGCTACATTGATTCGATCTTAAAATCTAATTATATTGCATTTTGTGTACAGTACATCATTTACGCATTTTACTTCAGCTCACATGAATCCCAATCAAAGTTATATGTGTGTACCATTAAACCATAACCGCTTTTCATTTGACCCTTTGCATATAAAACAATTTTGGTTTGACTAGATTTCTCAACACTTCTCAATAGGCAAGGAAACACATACACATTATGCGCATATTACATGGAAGTGCATGTCCTTGAAAATTTTGAATAGCTGAATATCTTAACCTTATCTTTTATAAGAAATGATGCTCAGATATGTTGAATTGTATATTGTAACAGGAAAACATGGACAGGTGTTCTAACTTCATCATGGATGTAACAAATAATCATGAATGCTGTTATTTCCAAACTCGCAAAAGGAAATACTCTTCAGTTCCTGGAAGCCCAAGTGGTGTAGTTGATGCATATTTCAGCAGCGATAACTCTAACAACTCGTGGGCAATTGCATCCTCAGTTTCATCATCACCCGAAGTTCAGTTCAAGAGAAACCGAGCTCAAGAGCAACAAATGAGATTGACTCCAGTTAACCGCATGCCCCTCACTGTCCTTAGCAACCCCAATTGAACTCCCATTAATCTGCTTCTTTTTAAGTATGGTATTTAATTTGCAATCTCTTCTTAGATGTTTATTTGTCAGAGTATGTTGTTATGGTGCAATTACATTGCTACTCTTATTCTATATAATTTGTTTAATCAAACCCATGTTTGGAGAAAACATATTCTACATTTGCTTCAACTATCAACATCTATTTGATTTGGATATGTGAAATCCCATTGAATTGAGAGATTTGAAAATTCTCTATAAATTGGCTACATTTCATACGTCTTTTCGACAGCATTCATATATTGATCCATGTATGTGCGGTATTGCTTATAGTTATTATTGTAAGGGATACTTTTCCTTTTCATTCTGAATCATATCACTTGTTCAATATCATAAATCAATAATTTAGAGGTGGGTAGGATCATAAATAGACATCCTGGTGTCTGGAAATTGTCAAGTCAGTTGAACATTCAAATATAGCTGATAAATGTTTCAAAGTTAGGCCTTCAATTCTTGTTTGCTGACATATAATTACTTTCTTGAATTTAAGAATTAGTTTTATTAGACATACTGGTGTCTGGAAATTGTCAAGTCAGTTGAACATTCAAATATAGCTCATAAATGTGATAAATGTTTCAAAGTTAGGCCTTTAATTCTTGTTTGCTGACATATAATTACTTTCTTGAATTTAAGAATTGTTTTTTTAAAAGTAAAAAAAATCTGAACATGCTTAAACACAATGCTCTATTTCTGCACATTGAACAATATCAACAAAATGATAGCTTCATGTCTGTTGCCTTTTGACTTTCTTGAATTAAGGCCTGCTAGTTCTTTCTGAAAGATTAGACTTTCAAGATTGTTATTCTATAAAAAAACTATGCTCTGTAGTCTGTACCTGCTTGATAAAATATATCAAGAAAAGAAGATTATATGTATGAAGATAGGACTTTGATTCTTGTTTTGTTGACTTTAAACTTTCTTGAACTCCAAATTCTTCATGATTAGGTTTTCAAGATTCTTAAGATACTAAACATAATGTAATGCCTTATGCCTCTATATCGGCATAATCTACAATGTCAAGATAAGTGTATTCTTTGGCCTGCGTATTTGACTCGAACACCTTGAAATCAACATTCTCGACGACATAAAGAGGAATTATAATTAGTTTAAGATGGTAGAAAAAACAAACTTATCATTGAGGACAGATGCACAGGGAAGATCAAGGTCAAAAGTAAAGTGTGGTATGGATGTCTGGGAAGTATTTGACTAGTAAAAAAGATAAATGGGGAACCTCATGAGTTTGTGGGACTGTCTTTGTCCCCAAGGGCACTCCTGTTTCTACTTTAAGGTTGTTAGGTTCATGGTTTGACATTAGTAACAATAATTTATCATTATTTATAATAATTGTTAGGAGAAAGTGAGATTTCAATGTCTAGCAATGCACATATTGGGGTCCACCCAAATAATTTTGGAATGATATATGATGAATACTCTCCTTCCCTATAATGTCAAACTTTGACTTGGTTAACTTTCCATTATTGAGTCACTCAAAGTAAAAACCTTGGTGTGAATTCACTTTCTTGTACCTTTTGCTGTTTTCTTGGTAAAATAATACCAAAAATCAAATTTTTATGATTGAATTTTACTGAATACTTGAATCCCTTTTTACTGTTTTATCTTTTCTTGCTGGTCAAAGAGAAAGCAAACTGAAACATACAAATTGAAAACCTGTAATTATAAAAAAGATCAAAAATTTATGAATTGGTTTTATTTAGACAACTTTTCTAGTTCTTTTTTTTTTTCATTTTTACCTTTTTTTTCTGTTTCCATATTTTGTTTTTGGTCAAAGAGAGTGCAAACTTATACTTACAAATTGACAGTTTGCTCATTGCTGAGGGGATAGTGTTTCTGCTGAGCTTCACTCTTTGAATTTCCTTTTGTCAGAGAGAATTGGGACCATATATGCAGTGATTCTTTTCATCCCTTTTGTCTTTGTGTATATATGAAAGAAAGAATATGTCTGTTTACAAATTACAATGCTGTCTTTATAGGATTAGAAGTTAAGTTTTCAGAGTCTGATTAATCATTTCTCCAATGGGTGGTACTGGAAAACATACTGCAAAGTTAACTTATACATAGTGCAAAACATCTTGTCCATGTTGGGAAATAGATTGCATATTTCCTTTTTGTTTTCAAGATTTGATTTTTTTTTGGTCTTGCAAGAGCCCAATCACATTGAACATTGGCTTCCCTCAGACCCTTTTGAGATGAATAGATGATTGTGGAAGCAATATTGTGATAAAAGCTTATACCTTATGCAATAATAATTGTACATTGAACGACATTGTTTATTTCAAATATGGCAAGATGCCAAGATAGTTGTTTGCAAGATTTTATGTTTTTCTTGTGGTAGAGTTATGTACTATCAAATGGTTGTGGATTAAAATTATATAGGGCGTAGGTGTACTGATTTTAAGTAGAGTAGAGTACACATAAAGTAAACAATGTGTTTTCACTAGTGAAAAATAAGCAAAGTTTTATATTTTTCTTAAAAGATCCAGTGGGAAGGACCTGCATTTTGACACTGGAAATTTTGATATGTTATATAACATACAACACTTGTTTCTAACATGCTATTTACGAATTTGACAGTTGAGTAACGCTGATTTTTTTAAAATAGAGTTCATTTTAGTGTTGTTTCTTAAGGTTTGATAAAAGTAACCATTTTCCTTCAAACAAATTAAAAACATCAATTTAGCTTCAAAAGTTTTATATGTTGTTTCAGTTTCAGTCCAAAAATTTCATTATTTTGGATTCAAATTGAAACAATTAATGAAACTTTGTATTATAATTAAAATAACTTATGAAATTTTTAGAGGTAAATTGATTTTATATTTTTGAAGGAAAATAATTATTTTTATCAAACCTTTGGAAGTAAAACTGAACTTTACTTTTTTAAATATTTATAAAGAGTAAAGATGATAAAAAGATTCCAAGTCAAGTTAGTCTCACCTTATTGAAGTTTCCCTGTTCATCCTCCCTTTTGAGTCTTGAGATGATGGGGTGGGTTATTACAGTGATAATAATAATTACAGTGATAATAATAATGCATTATTCATTTTTATAGTTAAGATGTGTGAAATGTAACTTGGTTATTGAAGTTTCCCTCTTCATCCATCCTTTTGAGTTTTAAGATGATGGGTGGGTTATTAAAGTGATAATAAAAATGCATTATTCATTTTTATAGTTAAGATGTGTGAAATGTAACTAGCCCAACTGATTAAGGTGAGGTACTCATGACATGTAAATAAAATGAAGGTCATGGGTTCAAGTGTTACTCTGAGCAAAATGCTTAGAGTTGAGCCAGGGGGTTTTCTTAGCAATGAGTTTCCTCCGAGGGGGTTGGGGGTGCGGTCCTGGCTGGGAAACGGATAGGTGGACTCGATTAAGATAACACCTATCATCTGAAGCAGGGTCGTACATTTGCCATTAAAAAAAAGATGTGTGAAATGTACGTTGGTTATTGATTTCAGCATGATGTGACTTCATAGGATTTAAATCAAATATTAATGTAAAGCATAAATGGCTGGAGGTATTATGTGGGTAGTCCATCAAACGGCTGGTGGTATTATTTGGCTACTCTATCATATGGAATTTTGACTCTAGGGTTTGTAGGAATGTTGGATCAAACTATTGTGATATTGCATAATAATTTAGAGAATAAGCAGGGGCCCTTGATATACAGAATTTTAATATTATAAATCGACACCATCTATACGTCTCAAATAAAAACAAGAAAAATTCAGTAGGGGGAGAGGGTTGTCAAAGGACTATACGCCCCGTATAGCCCTATACGACACATATATGACTATACAACGCATATATTAAATTTCGATACTAACTGAGAGGAAAAATTAAAAGGGTTGTAAGAGGGGTTATATGCCTCATATAGGGAAAAATTAAAAGGGTTTCGATACTATACAACATGTATAAAAATCAGAAGCGTTGATTTATAATCGGGGGAGGGGGTGTCCCATTAATCAGACTCTAAGTAATATGTTACCCCTTAAACTAATTTAGTAGTTTGTTAAAAAAACTAATTTAGTAGTCTTAATTAATGCTTCTAGTATTTTTTTTTTGCCTTTGATAGTAATAATTAGGGAATATTTCACGTAACAATAATCACGTTCCTTTATATTCTATTAGTCATTCACTTTTTTTTCTATCTCAAAAACAACTTAAGTTTTATCACTGTTCTATTTTTGTAAAATTTTAGTGTTTTTCTTCGAATTGCGTGTTCTAAATGGAACAAATATAAAGCTTAATTACTATTTAATAATCTTTTTTTTTAATTTAACCTAAATGGTAATGATGAGTAAAGAAGTTGCCAAATAATAAAGTTTTAGACTTATTATATTTGGGCCATTCAACTTAAATAATTATGAAAATTTTCAAAACAATGAAAAACAAAAAAAGCTAGAGTGTTTTTGTGGTTAGGAAAAAGTACTAGTGACTTTATAGCATTCTCACTGGAATCTCTAAAAAGATAGTGACTATGCTTTTTATATTATATGAAATGATTTTGAGTTGTTGTAAGTGAAAAAAAGATAAAATATTATTGTTGATTGGTATATTTAAATAATCACTGTTCAATCCTTATAAAATTTTTAATATTTTTAAAAGTGGTTGTAAGTGAAGTAGATAAAAAAAAGTAATGATAGTGGTATAAAAATATTATTTAATTGAAAAAGAGAAAAAAATTAGTGATATTTAAAATAATTATATGGATATAATAAGAAATTCAATGTGAATTCTCTTAGTGAACCAATATAAAAAAATTGATCAGCACATATGATATATAATGAAATAAGTATGATATAATTGTTTTCTAAAACTAATTATGCAACACATGCTTATTAGGTAATTGAGTTTTAATTAAAGTCTTTATTATAATATATTATCATAACTTATATGAACGTCCCTTTAGAATTTAGATACATGTAAGTAATAAAAACTCAAAAATCTATATCATATCTTACATGTCATTTTTCGTTTTTTATACGTTGTATAATTTGGTTAAGTAAGTAACAAAATATAGGGAGCAATGAAAAACATAATTCAATGCCTGCAAAATGAATCTTACATGTGAACTTTTTTTTTTCTCTTTTGAAACATTTTTATAACAAAATAGATTAATTAAAAGTATTTTGTGTCACTTGCGCTATGTAGTGGGGATTATAAAAGTTAAAAGATTTAATTCTGATAATTTATATGTTAGTATTAACCATTCGAAAAAAAATTATGTGCGAAACGAGCATTATTGTGAATTTATCAAAATAATAATTTGATATAACTCGAAGGCTTAATTGTAAATCTTAAAAAAATCTCAGGTGATTAAATTTAAATTTGACATAACTCGAAGAATTAAGTATAAAAATTAAAAAAAATTCAAGTGATTAAATGTAAATTTAACATAGCTCGAAGGCTTAAATATAAAATTTAAAACATACAAAATGAGTAGTTATCAATTTGAAAAGAAGAGAGAGAGAGAGAGAAATATATATATTATGGTTAGTTTAAAAAATTCCTTAGAGGTTTAATTGTATAATTGTAAGAAAATAAATTAGGGCTTTTATTAGTTTGGAGAAAAGCAAATTAAGGTTAATATATATAGTGATGCAGCGGGTGTTATCGAGCTTTTTTTTCTAACTTGTCTTAAATGTGACTATACTTGTGTATTATTATTACTAGTATTATAATTATTTAAATATTTAGTGATTATATACTTAAGTATATCAATAAAATAATACTTAAATCAAATATTATTAAGTTAAACAAATATAAATAATAAATGTATATATTTTAATATTGATTTAAAATATTTTATATAAGATAATACTTAAAATAAATCTGTATTAAGTGGGAGAAATTTATTAAATATGGTTAAATTAGGAACTATTATATATAAAATTTCTACCTTATGTTTAAAATATAATATTAATTGTCTTGAAATTTAAGTAAAATTATAAATGTGCCCTCGTTAAGCTTCATATTAGAGTATAAATATAGATTATATAGATATAGACTATTATTGTGATTATTATTATAAAAAGTATTTAGTAATTATATACTTAAGTATTCAAATAAGGTAATACTTATTTTTAAATGTAATAATAATACTAATAATAATAATAATAGTAATTATTATTATTATTATTATTATAAAAGTTTTTAGTAATTATATAGTTAAGTATTTAAATAAGATAATACTTTTTAATAAATTTAAATGTTAGTTTAAAATATGATAAATAATATAATATATAATATAGTGAATTAAACAATCTTACATTATTGAATATATGTATTAATTAGAAAAAAATTATTAGATAAGGGACAAAATATAAATGATTGTATATAACACTTGTACCTACTGCTTAAGAAGTTGTATTATACGTCTTAATCTTTTTTCAAATTACACTTGTGTTTCAAGGTTTTGTTTTATATAGTAGTATAGATATGTAAACTTGATTTAGATTTTACATTACCTTTTTCATATTTAGGTAAACAAAGAGATATAAATAACATGCTATTTTTAAGCTTTATGAGGTTAGATATATTTGCATGTGTACTATTATATCTAAATTAAACTTATATGTAAATCTAAATATATATACATGAACTAAACATTACCTTCTTTAAACCTTTTTTTCTAAAATTCTTAATTAACTATTACAACTTTGCATGTACCTTCTTCGCTAAACAACCACCTTATTTTGTTTAATTATTTACGTGGTTATAATAAGGTTCATTATTGTAGTATGTAAATTTTAATATAACGAGTTAAGTTTTATAAATGTTCATATAACTTGAAAATTATCACTAAAGGTGCTCAAAAAGAGAGTTATATATATTTTTTTCAAACATGAAATGATTTTTTACCCAAACAAGTAAATAGTACCCAAGTCATGTGAAGCACAAAGGTTTGAAACCAGCTGTGGGGTGGTTGTTTGAAAAATATGCAATTCAATATAAATGGTTATTGTTATCTTTCAACACTAAAGGTACAACTTTAGATGCTCACTCCAAAATGGGAAACATCCAAATGTTATATTACATGTACAAGACCATAATGTACAATATGATAATGCACAAACAAAATGAAATCTCTTATGATACCCATTTTGATATGTCAATTTCATAATGCATTGATCAAATAATACCAACATAATTTGGCTCTCTTTTAATTTTATTATATAAATGATATGACAAGTCTATCTTAATGGTAAACAATTGCTTGTGACCTTTGAATCTTTGTTTCTTACTAAATCACTATTTGTTTTGAACTATTTTATTCTTATTATAGTAACAACCACCATTCAAAATACAAGATGATAATTTAGTTTTTGCCAAAACTAATTTAAAGATTCAACAAAAACCTCATCAATCATCATATAATTCTAACTTTAAAGTGTCTAAAATACTATTTTGTCTAGATAGTGAACGCCCTTAAAACTAAATATGATTTACGTCTATTTATTTTCTAAATTTATGTAAATTGATTTTTAATTTGGAAAAAACGAAAATTTAAGAGAATTTATTAATTTAAGAGTATTCTATATATTGGAAATTTATTCAAATGCTCGTTGAAACTATAGCTTTCACTTCTATCCTAGGTTAATTTTATGATGTGATGTTAGATAGAAGTTCGACTTATACAATAAAACCAAAAGACACAAAAGATAGCGTGTCACGTTTAGTTATAGTACTCGTTGAACTCTAACATTTTATTAATGTGGACATATTATCGTATATATTGTTTTTATTCATAAATGAAACGAATTCAAACTTATGTTTTGATACTAGTTTTAAACTTTTATTTATTGCTTATCAAATGCTAGATCCAAATCATTGCTATATATTTGTTACAATGCATGTGATGATTGACAAATTAAATTAGATAAAAGAAATTACCTATTATATATAATATTTTTCTGTCACACCATAGTATCCACATTTAAGGATGTTTCTAGTTTATAAGTTAAAATAAAAGTTTTACAAAACTAAAATCGTAAGTGATGTCGTTTTACAAAACTAAGGCTATAAAAGAACCGAACGTTTAATGAACAGTTCATGAAGCATTTTGTGTGGAGTTCATTTATGTTCGATCGTTTAGTAAATGAACGAACACAAACATTTTTTTTGTTCATTTAGTTAAACGAACAAAAATGAATACAAATCACATTCGTTCATTTATGTATGTGATCGTTCGATAATGTGTTCGTTAATATTCGTTCATGGACATTCAATAATGTGTTTGTTTATATTCATTAATGTGGGTCGTTTATGTTCTTAATTTTTGTGTTATTTATTTTTATAACAATCATATCAAGTATATTTTAATATTTATATTAAGAACTTATTTATTTTGATGGATTTTGAGTAATGTTTGTAATGAAATGGAAATTTTATACTAAAATATGAATATGATTATTTGTATTCGTTTGTGTTCATAAACTTCTTTGTATTTATCATGTGCATGAACATTTGTTTGTGTTTGTTTGCTTATATTTGTGTTCATTTGCGTTCAATAAGTGTTTGTGAACACTTCATGAACATGTTCGTTTCTTTAATGAACAAACACAAACAATGAATTTTGTTTGGTAAATGTTCGTGAACTGTTCATGAACACGTTTATTGTAACACCCGGTTATTTCTTAAAAAGAAAAGAAAGAATAAGAGTTGAAGAATAAAGAAAAAAAAACAATAAACCCAAGTTGAGGGGTTAAAAATATAAAAAAGGACAAAAGTACACAAAAGTTGGTGTAAAGGTGGGCATGACCGCCCACCCTCACTTCCCATCACTACTTTCTTCGGTTTAAAGAGAAGAGAGCAGAACTTTGGGTTTTGAAGAAGAAGAAAAGAAGAGATTGAATTCAAAGTAAGAATTCAAGGTTTTTAAGCGTTTATGACGAGTTTTATCTCGGTCACATGCTTATGTGCTTATATGCTTGTGTGTGTGTCCGTGTGTGTGTGTTGGTGTGTTTTTAGGTGTTTAAACTCATTTGCAAGCGGGTTAGAAGGAAGAAACACCCAAGTTGCACCAGGTGAGTTCTAGACCCCGGTTTTTACTTGTTTTAAACTCTCTTTGGGGCTGAAAATGTATTAAAACGATTTTCAAATGTTTA
>BJCM01020248.1:0-16591 GCA_018326385.1 Flaveria bidentis
AGTTTCCATTCGTATGACTGAACCATTAGCATGGTTCAGTCGTGCGACTGAATCATGCGGTTGATTCATACGCACGACTGAAGGTTCAGTCGTGCGACTAAGTCAATCCTATGTCTCAATCATACAATTGATCCAGTCTCCTGGTTCAGTCGTGCGACTGATCCATAAGCATGATATATTCATGCATATGGTCTATAAGTATGGTCCATTAGCATGAATAATCACCCAACTAGGTTGAACACATTACTTAATCATTATTGACTAAGAACTATGTACAACAACCTCAAACCTATATATGAAGTTCATACATATGAATTATACTTAGCACAATAATAATATGAAATAATTAAACATAAATAAACATCAAACACATATTATATTTCATTGAGTCATTACATTACACATGTGTAAGAAATGAAAGACTTTTACATTTAAGCACATAAACTAAGAACATCATGTATCTACAGTCGTTAACTCTGCTTGCCACTAGGATCACAACACGGGTCCAACATGCATTCTAAGACTCTAATTTAAAGACATATTTGTTGTTTTTTATGTAAGTGTTTAAATATTTGGGTTGGCACATGTTTTGCCAAATATGCATTTTTATATTTTGGGTTTTTCTTATTTACAAAACGCTTTCGCATGGTTTTAAAGTTTGAACTTTGGTTGGTTTTATTTTAAATATGACATATAGTATCATTCCGAGTAACTATTAACTGTGATCCTAGTTTGTTCACACACCTCGTGGTAAAACTCCGCATGTGGATTTTTAGGGTGTGACAAGCATGCTTTCTCTTATAAACTTTTGCATAAAGCCCGCTTTCTACTATAACTCTGAAGACTCACTAACTTGTATAAGTTGGTGAAAATGTCCATGCTTTTATAACTGTAGATTAAAATTGAGTGTCTGTAACTCTCTAATTTGTACTTTTTATTCTTTTTGTATATATTAGGATGTGAGCTATGGCATGTTATAGTCACAAGTCAAAAGACAATCTGCCTTTTGACTGTATATTGATTTTGTTGTCTAGGTTACTATTTCCAGCTACCTTTCAAAGTATAGCCGGCTGTAAGATATAGTATAAAGTATCTCGTGTTCTTGTATTTCTACATAATGCTTTGTAACACTTGTAAAAGAACTTGAGAGCAATATAAAGCATTCTTGAAAACCATATTTATATGTTCTTGTTCTTTTGTTCTGTCTCATTATTTGTTTGTGTTCTTAATATCCTCTACAGAAACCTGGTTCCCTATTTGATATGTTAAGTATTCTAATATTCTCCTCACTATAAAATTGATTGTATTGACCACCCTTAACTGATCCTGCGTTGGGTTCTTTATACCTTTATAAATGCAATAAATTTCTACGTATTGTGTTTTATGTGATCATTAACCGATCCTGGATATTGTATCCCTATGATAATAACTTGCAATATTATTTTCTAAATATTGTGTTTTATTAATGCGATCAATTTCTGCATACTTTTAGTAATCTTTTGAAGTTACCAAAAGCATATGATTATTGAATCCTAACTATTTTTATGATAAATGTACTTTGTATTTGTAATTATTGTTAGTAATTGTAATTAATGTGATAGGTAAGACAATTGAAGAAACGTGAAATAAGATAGGTTGGTCTTATATTTTTTAAAATAGCACTAATTATCCTTTCCTTTATGATGGTAGGACTAAGAATACCTGACGATTATGTCTTTAATTAGATCATTATGTTCTACTTAAAGTCTAATGAAGATTCTACATCTAATAACAAGCATGCTAAAGTCTTTGTTGATAAATGGGTATGTACATAATTTCAAGGCAACACGCATGTCAAGTATCATGTGAAGTTATTATTGTCGGCCATTTCTTTTATCTTTTCTACCTTTGATTGACAGCAACATTCTACATATAATGCAAAGTCAATGTAAATAAAGGTTCTAAGATGTAGTATGGGGATGATGACCTTGATCTCTATGAATATCAATTTTCAAAAGCATGTTATATTTGGTACATTTGGTTTGCACTTGTGACTGTTTTGATAATTTGAAGGTAACTGAAGATATCAGAGTCTAGAAATTCGTCTACTAGACTAAATGTAGAAAATTCATCTTTTAGACTACATCTGCACGCATCAAGCCTTGAAGGAAAGCCACTAGATTTTATGGTGCGCCCGCAATGTAAGATCGATCCGAATGAAGTTAACAGTCTGGGCTTAACAAGTTGTGCAAGATCACCGTCGACTCAAGCTCTTTAAGAACAAGAGGTTGGAGCAATTAAAAACACCTAAAAATAATCAGGCTGGTAATTTGGAAAGAAAATTTTATGGTACAATAAAAGCTGATTAAAAAGAGTTGTTGAATTTGATCGAGTTGTTAATGTAACAGTTGATCAAGCTGCTACCCCATTGAGTTTTCTTTGGTGGTGAGTGAACGTAGGCACATAATTGGGTTTTTACATTGATATTATCTCATTTTTTTGGTAGTTTAGTTGTTATTTATTTGGTTTACAAATATTGAATTTGTGGTATAGTTTTTCTAAATGGAAATTCAGGGTTTAGTTAAATGTGCATGTTAGCAAAATAAATTAACAGACCGTGGATTCGTCTGGCTTTTGAGTATAACAAACTGTTAGGTCTAGGATCAGTAGATCTAGTCCATTTTATATAGGTTTAGTACTTGAATTAATATCTAAATGAATGGTTGTAATTTATTATTGTGTATGCATTATATGTATAGGTTAACCCATATATATGTATGTTTATTTATGTATGTTTGCAGGTACAAACATTATACTTAGTCAATTTCAGAAATTGACTAAGTGTAAGAAACATCTACGGATGAACATTTTGTTCTTCCGTAGATATGTTTCTTACAAGTAACAAACATCCAAAGATCATCTGCGGATGAACCATCAACTGGATTGAAGTGAGAATTCCAAGTGAAGACTCCTGCGAAAGAACAAGTTTCCTACTGAACAACAAGTCTCCTGTGGAAGAACAAGATTCCTATGGAAGAACAATCAACTACGGAAGACAATATTCCTGCGGAGTCCAAACACTTGTATTCAAACAATACAAGTGTTACAAGCCAACAAAGCAGTTTTGCGAATCCCAAGAGATTCGGTGATTCCTTAACTGAATCAATTTCAAATTCCAAGAGATCCGATGTTTCCTTAACAAAAACATCATTGTCTATATATATGGATCCTAGGTTTCGAATCAACGGCGGCGATGGCAATACGACATTTTCACAACAGAAAAACATCACATCAAATCATACAACCAAACCCTAACAGCCGTCACATTATTAAACACAGAATTCAATGTCATTCGCTCATTATTTGTAATAATTAACACGTTTTAATGAAATACATTTGAAATTAATATTTATTCATTATTTGTGTTTTCTTTCATTGTGTTCTTGAAATCTTTATTGATATTGAAATTTAATACAAACATTTAAACCAAGCCAACGTTGATTCTGCAAACATTGATTTGATTTCAACCAACACTGATAATTTCTGATTGCGATCCTTGAATTCACACAAACAAAAAGCTACATTACAAATTATGGTTTCCCGTCACAAACACACAGGTTTCTTTACTATTCAAAACAATTCATACTACATGTCTGATCAATAGTGGCATATCAAATTGAAAATTGTATGAATCAATTTATAATATAAAAATTTCACTAAAATTAAATCTTTAATTATTTTTGTTTTACTAAAATTATGTGAAATTAAATAATGTATATGATCAAACGTAAAAGATAACATTGCGCTCTATAGTCTATAACTTGTTTTATTTGTATACCAATTATTAAAATAACATGTTTTTTTGGTAAAAAATTGTGATAAGTATAATATATTGTTAGTTATAGAAAAATATTTTCTTTTGAAAACTATAAAGCTCATTTATGTAAGAATTTACATATATGTGATTGTTCTCATGCTTTTTGATGAAGTAAAAAGATTATTTTTTTTTCATTTTGAGCTAAATATATGGATTTAACAAACTGGCTCTTGCAAATGTGACTACAATGTATATAAAGCTTGTTTTAGTCGGGGTTTTATATATCTAGATTCTTAATGTGGCATATTAGTTTTTAGGAGTAGGATTGTACTTTTAAGTTCCCTTCAAATGGCTACCCATTTTAGCCAGACATGAAAATATCCGGTTTTACTATTTTGATCAAGTCGTTTTAACTAATAAGTTTTTTTTGCCTCCACTAGAGAAAAATTTTAGATCCGTTATTAATATATATAAAGTCGTTTTAAAAATAATTAAATATTTGTTTTTATAGTGTAATTTTTGTAAAAATAATAATATTATATGTAAACATTATAAGTGTTAAAAAAACAAACTACATCGAAGATTAAGTATTTAACTTGTTTTTACCCGCTGCGCGTTGCAGCGACATTGAACTAAGTGTGATAAAGTATAGACTACGATCGACCTGAACTGTTTCCTACTTAAATTTATGTCAAAATGCAGAGTAAACTCGAATTTATACCGTTAAATAAAAATATAATATATTTTACTCGACTTTTTTTCAAATTAAATTTATATCGAAACAAAGATTAACTCAAAACAGTACATCAAAAATAAACACAAAAACATTTTGTATTTAATCAGACTTATTTTTTAACAAAAATTACGTTAAAATATTAACGAACATTACCTAAACTCAACCATTAATCAACTATTAGTAGTCTTACATATATAAATATATAACAAAACAAATTAAAAAAATATAAAATTTTTAAACATTTTGTATTTGACCAGACTCATGTTTAAACAAAACTTACGTTAGAACATTAACGAACATCAAAACCACCTAAACTCAACCATTAATAAACTTTTAATAGTCTTATATATATAAACATATAACAAAACATATAAAAAAATCATAAATTTTAATCGAAAAACATTATTATCAAAATTATAAATTTTAGAGCAGCTTGTCTCTTAACAACTAAAAATTACTATTATTATAACTATTTATTTTGAAAAAAAATATAAAAAAAATTAGTCGAAGGAGAAAGTGAAAGTACGGATCTTTGTGTGCTGATTTGTCCAAACAACCAATATTCTTTTCTTCGTCAAGTAGACATACAACTTCCAGATCTCCACAAACCCTCTAAAACCCACAATCAAACACTCAAATCTTGCAAAAATGCAGTGTCCACCTTCCAATTCCTTCACCTACAACTCATCTTTATCCGCCTGCAACCCAGGCTTCTTGTTCAACGTCACCGCCACCGCCACCGCATGCTCGCCGTTCGCCGTCTCCGGCGCCGACGACTTCTTGGTGGCCACCGGAGTCGACGACCCCACCAATTTCCCTCAGACCATTTTGTCATCTGACTCAATCAAGAAGTACACACAGTCCCAATGGGTGTTTCTTGGGGGTACCCTTGTGGTGGTTGCTGTTTGGCTCTTGTTCTGTTGGCTTGTGAGGTTTGGGAGTCTTGGTGGTGGAGATACTTGTTGGTATAGGATCAGATGGGGGATTAGTAGATTGGATGTGTGTTTTTCTACTAGACATTGGCTGGTGAGATTTCTGTTGTTTTAGCTTGTTTTGGTTGTTGAATAGTTGATTTTAGGTGACAATGATTGAAGTTTATAGGTTTTTTTTTTTATTTCATAAAGTGATATGTGATTTGGATTTCAATCATCTTTAGTTATGTGTTTCCTATGAGCACAGATTTGAGTTGAGCTCTAATTTGATTAATTTGTTAGATTTCCCTCTTTTGCTTTGTTAAATTGTATTCTATTAGACATTGGCTGGTGAGTTTTCTGTAGTTTTAGTGTGCTTTAGTTGATTTGAGATGATGATGATTGAAGTTTGTAGGTTTTTTTTTTTAATTTTTAAATTTTTTCCTTATTAAGATGATGTGTGATTTGGGTTTTGATTATCTTTAGGTTATGTGTGTATTCCTATGAGCACATATTTGAGTTGAGCTTTAATTTGTTAGATTTCCCTCTTTTGCTTTGTTAAATTGTATTCTATACAACTAATTAGGGAATTATGATATTAGGTTATGTTTTTAGGATAGATTAGTAATTCTGATATTAGGTTATGTGTTTTTAGGATAGATTAGTTTGTTTGTCAAACAAATTTCGACAAGCTTTTGAAATTGCCATCCCTAATGATTTCACATACTAGGGTTAAAGTTGTAAAGATGTTTCTAATCAACAAAATCATTTAAAGTGATATCTAGTGGAACATGTTTATTATGAGCCCACGAGTAGTTAGGTTTTTAGGGTTGCTTGTGATCTCTATATATTGTAACCTAACTATTTAGTAACATGTTTATTAGTATGAGCCCATGTGGTTTTAGGGTAGATTAGTTTGTTTGTCCAACAAATCTTGACTAGCTTTTGATTTGCCATCTGTAATGCATTTCGCACGTTAGGGTTAAGATTGTAAAGATTGCTTCTAATCAATGTAATATTGTAATCGTTTGAAAGTAATCTACTGTATGCAAATCAATTAAAGTATATTCATTCTCAAACTACTGTTTGCAACCGCGGATCAACACTTTTCACTGTTAAAAATTTTAAGGATTTTTTACTTATAATGTTTTGTAGTTCAGTTATCTTTAATAGTACTCCATTGTTTGCGTAGAATGATCAAAAGGCTGTCAAGAAAAGGAAAACCGAACTTGGGGGAGCATTCTCAATTGCAAGTTGCATTCTTTTTATTGGTTTGTTTGCTGCGTGAGTGATTGAAATTACTTAAATGTCTATGTTATGAACTGCATCAGTTTTGCAAAGTACTCCTTGGTCCTGTGAAAAACATAGTGTTTCTTATTAGTTAAATATCTAAAATACAGTTAAATAAATTTCTCTGTAATGATGACAATCGACAAAATAGGTACTTTAACATGAAAAGCTTCTTCACAAAACTGTTAATAGGAATTACTGAAATTTTCACGGGATGAATGGAGTACTTGGTTCATTAGAGATGCCGATTGCTACCCGTATGTTTTAGAATGGGTCAATCTTGATTATATTTTATATGTTCAATGCCTGAGATTAAACACTAGATGAAAATATATCAAGAGTTGTCATAGTCTTGTCAATTCACGAAATCTTAAATCGTTTTATGTAAAACCGCTGGATCATTTTTTTCCATTGTTATTTGTTATAAGAATTAATATAGGGAATTGATAAACATAACCTTATAGGCTATGGTTAACAAAAATATTATGGTTATTCTTCGCCTATTTATTGACAAATAGGTAACTTCAACGTGAAAACCTTCACTCGTTTATATAGGCTGCAACCTGGTTATTATTATTTTTACCATAATTACCAAAGTTGAGGTTTCAAAAACTTGTAACTACCAAAACGGTTGAAAAAAAGCTGTTCTTACCAGAACAGACCACCACCAAAATGGTTGATAAAATCTAATTTTAGAAATCATTAACCATAATTTAGTTGTCACCCATAACCCTAAGGCTATGCTTATCAAACCCCTTTAATGTATCGGTTATTTATGAAACTCCAAAGCAACAGACAAAAAATTGCAACCTGACCCATTTTGACCACCACAGAAATTTTACATTTTGACACAAGCCCTTTTGACCCGTTACCCACCCGACCTGTTTTGCCACCTATAAATGCTAATAACTTAGTTTTGCTACCATCACAGGTTACTCTATGAAGTTATATCTAAAAGAACCATTGAAGTGCGTAGTGTAAGAGCAGCAAATGCACCCGATTTGACTTCATTTAGCAACGATATGGAGTTCAACATAACCACCATTTCTGCCATGAGTTGTTCAAATCTTCAAAATCTCGGTACTTTACTCATTGGAAATCCTGGTTTTTTGGATTTTAGGACCGTCCCTTTATCCACCTTTGCCAATTATTCTTGCCAAAATACCACATATGGCCCAGTTGTGACACTTAAATGCAACAATTGTCAACTTGTTCGTGACAATATCTATACTTCATGGCAGTTTATTGATCTTCCAAATATGCCAGCACATGCTGTTGGGTTTAAGTTCAATATAACATCAATGAACAGTCTACACAAAAAGCATATGAGTTTTGTGAGCGGGACTTTGAAACATGGAAGCAATAGTGATGCAAAGTCTGTCACTTTTAGAGGAAAAGATCCAAATGTATTTCAATTTAATTTGTTTCCTCGAGTTTACCGCAATAAACATGATTTAAAACTCATTCAGCCATTGTTTCATGAGTTTCTTCCGGGCACTTCTTTCGATGATGTGAATCAGTTGCAGGCCTCTTTACAAAATTCGAGCAATGGACTTGTCAATATCACTTTACATGTTAATTTTCTTTCATCTTACATTGTTGAGATCAGTAATCAGAGCGTTTTGAGCCCAGGTGAGTTATTATCAAGGTTAAGATTGTTTATTCTAAGATATGCTATATTAATTTGTACCTTTGTTTGTTAAATCTCTAGAAACGGGACATGTGTGGGTCTGGCGGCTTGGGTAATTGGTTAAAGCTCATAATTTTTTGGTATGGGTCGGGTAAGGTGACCTGAAATACACATATTTCAAACAAAATCTACAAGTAATTAGTGTGTCAAATATGATTACAAAGACAATCTTTTCAATTATGCATTACAAATGCATTCTGGGTGACTCTCGACCTGTTTCCGTTTTAGCTAACTTTTAACCCAAATGAATTGATAGTATGTATCAGTAATGCTACTAGTACTTTAGAATTTATTTATTTATCTATTTATTTATTATAAAACAAATTAATTTTGAATATTCTTGGTAATAATTTAGAGTATCTTTTTTCCAAGCATGCAGTGGGCTTCCTTGCTGATTTGGGTGGTGTATATTGTGTTAGTATTGGGCTTTTCTTCTACTTTTTGGTGCAAGTATGCCTCTAATCTATTTCATATTTAATGCTTCCATATTTAAGTATATTACAAGTATGTTTTACAATTTGATATTGATCAACCAAAATATGTATTGAGACTGATATAGTGAACTGAGCTTAAAGCAGGGCTAAATGAACCTTTATTGGCCTTATATGAGCTAGTGTATGTCTATGTATTTTCAAAACTTGTAGTTGTAATGTTTTAGAGTAGTGAATTAATAGTGTTATTTAAAGGGTCATATGTTAATGTTATGTGGGCCCATATTGTTTAAAAATCCCAAAAGTACGTGAAACCATTTCGGGTTATATTCTGTTGACAGTGCTACATTGGCTCAAATGGTTTACAATTTCCAAAAACTGCAGGCTTTGTTAAAAAAGTTGAGTCATCACTTTAATAATAATTTTCATAATCATATTTAATATATGAATTAGGGTAGCTTTCAGAAAAACAGTATGGACTTCTGTGAAGCCACACGTATGTACTTTGACTTTTGTTTGCATGATGAAGTCTCTTTAACTTTTAGAATTAATGATAAAGTCTCTACAATTTTTTTATTAACATAAAAGTCCTTATATTTTGCAGAATTTAACGAAAAATTCTTCATGTTTGTATGAATAAGTCCTTAAACTTTATTAAAATGACTTTACTATTACTTAATAAAAGTCTAAGTTATAATCATGCAAAATATAATCAAGGAACTTATGTGCAAATTCACTCCAAGTTTAAAGGGTCCTTTTTTATTTTTTTTAAACACCTGCGTATTAATTTTTTTATGGGCAACTCAACCCAACCAACTTGTATTGACCTGACTAAAGTTACCTGTTTTGGCCGGTTACTCAATTTGTCCATTTTGCCCTCTATGTTTGTCAAATAATATGGATCTTCCAAGTTCCAATAAAATGAAATGCTTTTCTTTTTCAAACCCATTTTCTGTTTTGTTGAACTTTTTGTGTTATTTTTTCTTGTTCTCCTAAGATTATATGTTTATTTGAAACTTATATGTGTACATTAAATAACATTAAATCTACTATAACCATCTTCTAGATTTTCCTAATTATATCCCTTTGTAGTTTGAATACAGATTCAAAAGGTTCCGTCGTGAAGATAAAATCATGAGAATGGTTAGAAACCGTAAGAAAGCACAGGAACATTGGGACAAGGTAAGAAGTTATCAAATTTGGAGAATTCATTTACTTATGAATGGGTTGATTTGTGTTGTTTTATGTCAAGCATGCCAAATCACAAAAATCAGCTAAAAGGGGAATGGGTCAAACGGGTTGACAAGTTGAAAGCCACCCAAGTCTTTTTTTAATGTATGAAATTACATATATATTCTTTAAATTACTATTGTATGAATATCTAAACGTATATGATTTTATTTATTATTGGTAAGATGGACAAAAAGTGTTTACTAATCAACCTGACTTGGCTTTTTCTGACCTGTTCTGAAAATGTTTCTTTTAAACCTGAACCAGTTTTGCCCTATTAAAAGGGAACAGGTTGCTGGATTGAAACTCACCATAGTCCATATTAATATATCGAACCTGCTATTGTTTCGATTAAAAGATTTACATTATCGTAGTAATATAAGTTTACACAATTATTAATTGTAACTGAAAAAGTTCTATGTCACCCAAATCCAATATGTTGCACCCATATGAAAAATGACCTGTTTTAACCCGGACTTGTTTTGGCTTGTTTGCCACATTAATTATATATACATTTTTAGAAATTGGACAGAATATGAGGAGTCAACCCAACCTGGCCTGTTTCAACCTGTACTAAAAGTAACCTGTACCTGTTATAACTGAAGTAACCCGTCAGCCAACCCTAACCTGCTTTGACATATTATGTTTTTATAATTTTTTAAGCAAATAGTTATTCATAATTTTTTCTTAAAAATTAGAAAAAAAGTGTTATGGATTCACCCAACCCGGGAGCAATTCAACCCGTTCCAAAAACCTATTTCCACTAAACTGACTCAGTACCCAACCTAGTACCTTACGATTGATATGTTAATAAGAAAAGGTAAAAAGGTGCTTTACGAGTCAACCCTACCCAGCCTGTTTTGACCTGTAATACGAGTTTATTGTTTCAGCCTGAACTGTTTTTGACCCTATATCCAAAATCATGTTTCTATGCTTATTAGTTTGAACCGCTGTATTCCAAATGGGTTTTTGGTTTGCTTAACTGTCAAATAGTTGAGGAAATACGTAATTCTTACATGGGGTCGTGGTTCATTACCTCCTGAAGATGGAACTGTTGTGGAAACATCATGTTGCTTGGGGATATTAGCTAAGTCAAACCGAAATGAAGGGCCGTTATCTGAAAGAAAGCAACATATAAGAAAGAATACTATCAGTTATAACAACACAGTTGACATACCTAATGAGAAGGTAATAATTTATTTAAATCATTATGGAATAATGTATACATAGGCCACACAAATAGTCAAAAGGCTTCACAAAGGCCATGTGAATATTAAAACAATTTTAGAGGCCACCCAAGTATCATTTTGGTTTCTGTTATGATATTTTTGACTGGTTCTTTGTTGGGAATTTTAAAGTGGCTAAATGCCCTTAGTGTTGATTACAATATGGTGATAGTACCCCTGAACCTACTAGATTATGTTTTCACAATCCATTTTGACTTTTTGAGTTGATTCTTTATAGTAGATTTATTGGCATTTTTGTCATCTTTACAACTGTAGATGTGACAAGCTTTAGTTGTAAGGGTTATTTGTCATTTTACAATATTCTTCAGGTTATTCTACCTGAATCAGCATAAAAGCAACCAAATTGTTGGTTTGTTGGCCTCTAGAATTGTTTTAATAGGTAGGTGGCCTTGGATACTTGGGTGTCTTAGTTATACATTATCATATTAGTTATATTGTATACAAGTGCTTATGTTGAATTTTATTGGTTTCTTGATTATATATGTTAGCAAGCTTTTGTCTTTATCGCAGAAGTGTAGTCCAGAGCAAGTTCAAACCCAAGGGGTGGCATGCCATTTTGTTAATTCTCCATCAATCCACGAGAAGAAATTTTCTTGCCAAGTAAGTGATATACATCTTTTGTTTGAAAAGCTTTTTAGCTTTTTTAATAATTCTCAAGTGGTCTGTGTTTCATGTATAGATAAGAGGTGTCAGGATGGGTGGGTCAGGAGGATAGGGTAACAAGTTAAAATGGCAGTTTTTTAGTGCAGCCTGGGTTAGGTTGACCCCCAATTACTCTTTTTGTCCATACGAAGACCTTAATGTGTTATATATGATTGCAGAAGCTGTATTACATTAAAATAATCTAAGTTTCTTAACAAGGCAGGCTTAGGTTTGTATGCATCAAACGTACACCTTGGGCAACTTTCATTTATTTCTATATTAAATGAGTTGGAAATTCCACCTCTATACATGTACACTTGAAACTTTTAGTAATCCATTAACGAGCCTGACAGAATTAGATAATCAGATAATAATTTGATTAAATGTAGGTATATTTAGGTGATTATACATTTACCCCAAAAATGTAGCTTTTCTTGTACCAAACTTTTTATGTGGTTCTTAAAACCTGACTGGTTTGATACTAAAGGGAACAGGTTGAAAGTCAGATAACGTGTATCAATGTGTACAAACTCAAGAATGAATTTATCCAGAAATGTTAGACTTTCTGAAATCATATCAATACATTAATTATTTCTTAAACCAAACAAAATCTTGGAACACAGTATTTTTAAAGAAGTGCTTGAAAAAGTATAGTACTGTTCGTTAGATTATCTATATTTTTTATTGTTTTCTTAATCCAGAACCAGGTTAATTCCTATATATATCAACTAACTTACCTTATTAAGAACAATAAGTATTTGATATCCAGGTTTTGCAAAATGAGTTGTCGAGCTACGTGACTAACAGAAACATCCCTATGCAACAACAGTCATGTTCTGCTGCTAATGACATACCTTTACCACCTTCAATAGGTATTCACCGATTTATTGAAGCCTTTTATTTTCTAATACCTGATATTATTTGTGAAGTTCCTTTTTCTGGCTGATTTTTGAGCTAAAATAATCGATTTACCCCTAAGCACTCTACTTTAGGTGTATGGATTTGCTTGTTGAAACTACTTATATTTTTATTGTATTCTGATACAACAACGAGCTATTCTGAGGGTGTTTGGGATTCCTTATCTGATATGCAGTCTGAAGACTGAAGTTGCTTATTTGGCCAAAATGTAGAAAAAAATATAAAATTACCAACATGCATTCTCATTTAGTTTATATATATTACGATTTTACTAAACAAAAATTAACTCAAAGTCCCTGTTGTCAATAGCGGCTATAGCGACCGCTATAGCGCGCTATGTAGCGTTGCGCCAATGGGTCGCTATTTGTAAATAGCGACTACATAGCGGTATTTTTTATTTTTTTATTTTTTTTATTTTATTTTTTATTTGGTAAATATGAGATTTAGATGATTGGTAATCAAGTATTTTAGCTATTTTGGGGGTCTTTGTTTAGATTTCCTACTACTTTATACCTAAACATGCTTATCTATTGAATGTAAAACAATCTTACATATTATTCTACTTAATCGCTAAACACGAAATAGCGGTCGCTATTTACCGCTATTCGCTACGTAGCATATAGGTGGCTTGTCGCTATTTACCGCTATTCACTATTGACAACTATGCTCAAAGTTCAAGGGTTAGTGTGACAAACATAAACGTAGTTAACAAGGCATTTAATTTTTTAAAAATCTATGCATCCAGGACCTTTTCTTATCCAAGTTTTAGTTTTCTAATTTTTTAGCACAAGAATATTATTTTTCATGCCCGTACTTGGATTTTTTTGTTTTGTAGAGTTTACATTTCATTTTTTGGTTTTTGACCCTCAAACAAATATAAATCAAGGGTACTTTTGAGTTTTGTCATTTGGCAAGATTGCACAGTTTGGTGGCCCTATTTAATCTTTACTTAGTTAAGGTGCCTAATTGAAATTTCGTATATAGTTTGGTGGCTTCTGTAAGTACTTTCCTTCAATATTACACACACACATGAATGGGAGTACACACATTACACACACGCGCATGAGAGCACACACACTATGCTAAATAATCAAATGTAAGGAATTATATTTATTTGAGAATCATTTGAAAATAGAGGATCACTTTATCGCTGTTGGATCAGCTTGATGATTTTTTTAAGCAGTGGCATTTTTGTAATCAAGTTAAAACACATTTGGCAGTGTGTTCACTTGTGCTACATGCAATACAACTTTAAATAAGAGCACTAGGTGGAAGTTGTTTCTTGGCGGGAAAGTAGAACTTTAAAAACTGGTTGAAAGTCATGATTTTTATGTTTTATTTGTTTTCATGACAGAAACTAAATCAGGTTCAGAAATAAATGCTTCGGAAATCCAGAAGAATCTGCAAAGCTTATACGAATACAATTTGATGCTTCGAGAGGAATTGATTTCCGCTCAATCTATGCTCCATTCTTTGACATCAAAAGCTTCTGCATCAAAGCAGCTATAGTAAGAAAATTGATCACACACGTCAAAAGCCTGTATTGGAAGCCTGTTTTCCAATACGCATAACGACCCAATCACACTCAAAGAGGAGATTGCGAGTTTATTTGCACATAAAAGAATATTGGAACTGGTGTATCGTACCATTTTACTTGCAGATGGCCCTTTTCTTTTCTTTATAAGATTGGTTTATAGGGTTGTTATACACGATAAGTCGACGGGACAAATATATGTTGTAACCATGGGCGGATCTACATGTATAAAGTATGGTATATTATGGTGTGATGGTGATTTTTTTTATTGGATTAATACTTCTACTTCTTACAATCATACTTGCTTGTAGATTGAACTTCAATTAATGGTAAAGATACGCAGGTCTTAGAAAAAGGGTTTACCTGGACTGAAGCGTGGATAACCCGAGACCAACTGAGACTGATAATTATACTAACACTAGAATGAAGATGGCGCTGAGGGTGGTCAGGGTTTCGAGTGTTATCGGTCCTCACTGCTTGGGAGAGACCACTCATTTGTTCATGTTACATCAATAAACCTGAATACTACTAATATCATTATTCATTTCGAAGATGTCAACTCTGACCGGATTGTAAATGGATTGACAAGTTGTAAACATGTAAAATGAGATAAAATTACACACCCATTCTACCCACCTAAAAGAGAACTTTCTTGTCTGTAGGCCATTATGGGCTCATCCATTGTGTATACATATTTAGATCAACATATATCAAAAGAACTACAGTTTCAGTTTTCTTGTTCTTTACGTTGTTTTTGTTTTCTTGTTCTTTAAGTTGTTTTGAAGGATGATGCCCAAATGTATAGCGCACTAAGCACAATGTATGATCTAACATACATCAAAAGAATCGTTTGATTTACTTCCAACTAGTTAGAAAACCTCTCTATCATACGGCTGAATAAAAATTTTAAATTTGTAGCTAGTAATCAATATTTATAAATTATAATGTAATCTTTTAAGATGTATAGCGCACTAAGCACAATGTTATCTATGAACTACGATTAATGCTAATGACATACAATATCATTAGTATTTAATATCATCATTAAATGATGATTTCCTATGGTGGTGACTTAAGTTATGAATCGGTGATTGCAAAATCAAAACACAATGATTTGTGACTAACTCCCATATAAATACTTCTCTTGTTAACCAAAAAACTCAACGCAAAACTAACTTCAAGAGACACCCCTAACTCGGGTATTAATAGACTAGTTATCTTGCTTACTAAGTATCCTAGATTGACACAATCTTCTACCCTACAAAGTAGCAAATTTAAAAGAAATTAAAATACAAAACATAAACCAACCATGATTTCTTAACAACCCCTAACTTGGCTGCCAAGTCTTTGAAACTATCCAACATTCACCCCTTTAATTTCGAATCGAAATTAGTAAGGTCTTCCACACCTAGCAAGTTTCGCATCTCTTTAAACTTGATCCTTGCAAGTGCCTGTAGGACCGTTGAAGGGGGTCAATACAACAATTTCATAATAAGCAGAGACTTAGAACACTCATAATGAGACAAAATAAATAGGGAACTGGGTTTATATTGATAATACTAAGAACACAAGTAAATATGAGACAAAACAAGAACAAAAACAAGAGAATATTTGGTTTTCAACAATGATGTATACAGCTCTTAAGTTCTGTTACAAGCATACTTAGAAAGAAAGGTATTTAAGATATTTTATACTACATATTAGAGCCGACTATAATTTGAAAGACAATTGAAAACACTAATCTAGACAACACGATCAACGTATAGTCAAAAGATAGATTGTCTTTTGACTTGTGACTATGACATGTCATAACTCACATCTTAATATATTATGAAAAAAATAAAAAGTACAAAAGTAGAAAGTTACAGACTTTAACTTATTCTACAGCTGACAAAAGTATGGATATTTTCAACAACTCATCTAAGTTGGTGAGTCTTCAGAGGTGGTTGTAACCTATTGTGTTTTTGTTAATAAAATGTTAGCATCGTTATATTCTTATAAGAGCATTGTTGTCATTTATGAAACTATGTGAGCCTTTTATGAATGATTCATTGTTAATTTAAAATTTAATAAATTGATATATTAAATAATAATAATAATAATAACAATAATAATAATAATAATAATAATAATAATAATAATAATAATACTTGTAATTATAACTTT
>BJCM01020261.1:0-18703 GCA_018326385.1 Flaveria bidentis
AAAAAATAATTTAATAATTTTTGAAATATTTTAGTTAACAAAATAATTTTTATTTTGATTTAATAATATGATAATAATTTTCTAAATTATAAAATGTACAAAAAACTAATTAAAACCAAAAGTGGCAAAGGCTTGGTTCAAACCCGGGACCTCATGCTTCTAATTGTTGCAAGTTACCAGTTGGGCTAAAGCCCGAATCTATTCAAAGTCCAAACAAAATTTATAAATCTATTAATTAAATAAATCCTCAATTCACAAGAGCCCTAGAAATCAATTTTGATCAAATTGAACACCAAATGGTACAGGTTACTCAAATTAACATTAGGGCTTTTGCTTCCCACTTGAACTCGAGTATGGTGATATGTAGAATTACCTTTATTGATTCGAAATGAAGGATGAATAGATGGTTAAATGATCGTGATGGTTGTGACTATGGTTTGAGATGTAAATGTTGTTGGTAATCAAATTAATTTTGTATGAAGCTTCTAAGGGTGTTTATGATTCAAAGCCCTTAATCAGTTCTGATTAATGAACTTCAAAGGAAAGCGAACGACTCAGTTGTAAGTCGATATGACATGGTGATCAACTTTGTTGTGTTGTGTTTTTAGAGTGATATTGAGAATTCAAGTAGTTTAAGAATATTGATTTGATGATTTGCCTCGATTATAAAAGTATGATTTGATCAGTTTCGAGTTACGCGAATTCAAAGCTTTTAATATGGTTTTGGTTTCAGAAGCACAATCATAACAGCTTGGAAAGATCAATTGAAACAACTCTTAGGTTCTAAACATTCTAGAAAATGGTGTCAGTGGGTTTAATTGGGATTAAATCAATAGATAACAGATGTTTTGGCTCGCAAGAAGTTGACCGGAGAACAGGGAGGGCTGACGGGTTGGTTTGGGTTGTGTTTAAATAAAGTTACACTTTTGGTCCCTATAGTTTAAGAAATTTATTATTTTATGAAGGAAACTTTTAAAATAAGTTTCAAAAATTACAAATTTAACCCCAAACTTGTTAAACCTAATTTATAATTAAATTATTGCCTATTCACACTTTATGGAGTACATAAATAAAAAAAAAAGACTTTCTTTATTAATTATTAATTTTAATTAAATCTTAAAATCTCATATTTAACATAAACTTATATAACTTTATAAGTTTGTAGAAACTTTGAAATATAATTACTATTTCTATATAATAATTAAAACTCATAAATGAAAACTTTGTAAATTCATAAAAATTTACTTTATAAATTATAAAATTATTATAAATTGTTTAAATAATTTAATAAATGAAAATAAAATAATTTCTAATATTAATTAAACTACACTTCTAACCCATATGACTCATTAGAATAAATAAAATAAGTTTAATAATGAAATTTGCATCGTATGAACGTTCAAAATGAGTTCGGGTTTGGGTTTATAATTTGACAATGGATGGATGTACAATTTTTATTTGTGTTCATCCATTAAGAAAACAAAAATTTTCAATCTTTGTTTGTGTTCAATCTTGTATGTTCTTAAAAAATCAAAATGAACAATCCACTATGAACACAACCAAATATAATTGAACAAAATAAACAAAAACAAATAAACTTAAAAAAACACAAACAAACAAATCTATACATCATAATTCATCTGAATCAACATATAAATAAACTGTTTAAATGTACGTAATTGATCCAAAAACACATATAAATTAATTGTTTAGATATACATGATTCATTAAAAAATATGATTCTATCAAAGTTACATAAACTTTATGAAAATATCATCCATCATGATTCATACAACAACAAATCATTAAAAAATAAATGCATAAAATTTTGTTATAATACATAAACAAATGAACATAAACGAAAGAAAATAAATGTACATATATTAACGATCTTAAAAGAATGTTCACGAACATAAATAAATCGAAAAAAATATGTGTTTATGTTTGTCCATTTAACTAAATGAACATTTTTTGTTCATGTTCGCTCTTTTATCAAATAAACGAACATAAATAAACTTTCCGCCAAATATGTTAATGGACAATTCATAAACGATATGTTCATTTTTAGATCTAAACGAGAGAAACATTACCAATTGTTGTTACTCCTTGTTGTTATTGTTGTTGCTGTTGTGACCATTTCGTATTGTTGTAGCCTACTGCACCCGCTGCCGCTGCCACTTCTGTTGTTGATGTTATTGTTGTTGTTGTCGCTCCAAAGTAAATCATGCCTCCTCATTACCCCCATTATTTCCAGTCTCGTGGTTTTCTTGGTCAGACGCCCTAGTTCTATACCTAGTGGTCGGTGGATCTTTAGCACAACCTCCACACAAACCACCTCTAGCACCTCTTCTACCAGCTATTCTACAAGACACAGAATAACAACACCCTCACTCAAGGTAATACTTTCGATCATGACAATTAAGTAAGTTCCTAATTACAATGACCAAGTGTAGTTAACTACTAACTTTACTTTTCATGTTCTTAGTATTTCCTATCTTGCCTTGCATTATCTCCGCTTCTTACATTTAATACTCACATAGACCGAACACAAAGAACATAAAGAAAGCATGTAAGCATGTATGGCACATTGAGATATACAATAAAACATTGATCTTTTCTTACTAAGCAAAAAGCTCCCCGTACTAGCATCCATTATTACTTTTGGTCCATTTTATTGTTTAAGTCCAGGCATAAGGAAATGCCCAAATCTCTTAAACTATGGATTTGATATCAACTTGTAAAGTCTATTTTTACAAGCAACCTCATACTTGGTATACACATAACCATCATTCTTAAACTGAAATTTTCATTTTAATAAGCAGCATAAACATAATGCCGAACAAACAATCAAGTCATATGCAACTATTCAATTACATAATACAAGGCCTAGTTGTGACATCCGTCACCTTAAGGTCCGTCAATCAACGTAATTATCCGTTAAATTTTCCCTGATCATTCTTCCTCTTCTTCATGAACTCCTGGTGTGGAGATCATACTTGCTTTATTATCCTTGTGCTTGTGCTTTCTTCGTGAACGTGTGCTAAGCCTAAAACTTTTACAAGTTTCATCACCCTTATCACCAAATATATCATTTTATGTAATATTATTGTCACTAATAAAACCATTTTTAAAATACCAATAACATTAATTACATCTTTATTATAAGTATAATTAGCCTAATTAAGTCGTTTTCAACCGAAACAAACTTTGGGTACTCGGGGCTAAGTGCACGGACTAAATGTGCCATTTTGCAAACTTGGTATGGGTAAAAAAACCCCATTCCCAGCAATTCTTCTTCATCTTCTTCACGTCTTCTTTATTTTTCTCCTTCACCTTACATCTTCATCTTTACACCGAAAATGTCCCGTTTGGTCTCGTTTTCGTCGTCTAGACTTCATCTACAACTTACTCTACTCCATCCTTGCAGGTAGACGACATTGGTTGTCCATTTCTAGCTCGTTTTACTGCTGTCCATTTCTAGGGTTTCGGGTGTTCAGGTCCACCCGAACATAAGAGGTTGTGTGGGTGTGTGTGATGTCTTTTTGTGTTTGCTTCTTGTTTATGTGTGTTTGTAGTGTGTTTCTGGAAGTCCTTGTTGTGTAAAACCCGTGCTCGGGGCAGCCGAAGGCTGCTTTGCACTTCAGAAGTCGTAAACCTGCAATTTGGGCGACTGGGTCTGTCATGCGACTGAGCCGTGCGACTGGGTGAGTCGTGCGACTGAGTAATGCTATTGTGTCTTCGGGCGACTGAGTCGTGCGACTGAGTCATGCGATTGTGTCATTCGGGCGACTGAGTCGTGCGACTGGGGATGTCATGAGACTGAGTCGTGCGATCGAATGTTGTGTGCGATTGAGTCAATGCAGATGAATGTTGTGTGCGACTGAGTCAATGCGGATGAATGTTGTGTGCAATTGAGTCCTGCGACTGAATGAATGTATGCGACTGTGCGTGTATCACACGACTGGAGGCCAATCGTACGAATGAAGGTTCAGTCATATGAATGAAGATGATTCGTATGAATGAAGGTTGATTCGTGTGTATGGAGGTTAAGTCGTTCGACAGAGTGTTTTGTGGTACGACTGAATGCCAGTCATGCGAATGAAGGCTCAATCGTACGAATGAAGCTGATTCGTACGAATAAGGGTTGATTCGTGCGAATGGAGTGTTGAGTTGTGCGTCTGGTATGTTATGCGATTGAAGTTGATGTGTGTGTGAACCCTTCTGTTTGACGTGATGATGTGGAGGTAACATTAACACAGTTGTCATTGCTTGACCACAAAAATTAAAGTCAACGCTATCAACATGCAGATACTATTCCAAGTTAAATCAACCTAACATTTTACAATTATCAACAGCCCTTTCTGGGATTAAAAACATTTAACAAATACATTCTCTTATGACAATGGAATCTTTACACAAATATCATCGACAATGACAACTACTCTTAGTACTTGGATCTACATAAGATCTAATACATGTGTCTGCTTGTGTGTGTTACCCGTGACCGATTCGATACAACCCGAACTAACCGAAAATTACTATTTGCTTTATACACATCATTAATGCTTAACAATAACTGTCAATAGGTGTTTGACCATTCATTGAATACAACATTTGGAACTTGATCATTCATACTTACCACCTAACAAGTGAGTTTTGTGGCCCCTTTTATGCTATACAACTTCACAATCATTTACAAACTTGGGGGAAAAGTATGCTCACCCACTTTTCATGCTGTACTACATACATATAATTTACATACTTGGAATCAACGTATTATTGTTTTGTGAGTACTTATCTGATAAATGCTTGAGTCTGCTTTGTGATTCTTTCTTTAAACCATTAAATTCCAGTGTGGGAACCGACGGATAGGTATTGGTAGTACTACTGGGTTGACACCCCCATCCTTGTTCGTTGGTATACTAGTTAGTACCAAAAGTCGCCAGGAACGGGCCTTGGGTGAATATATTCCGACAAGATTCTTTGTGTATGTCGTTAGGTTTGGTTGTAAAGCTCATTCATGTTATTTTGCTTACTTATAACTGTATTTACGGTATTCCGCAACAAACATTATACAACATCAATTACTTATTTACTTTTAAACCCGCGAGCTCACCAACAATTTTGTTGACCATTTTGAGCATATCAATTCAGGTGATCATGCTAACTGATGATCTAGGTGTGCTGCCTTAGTGGAGACCTTAGGATGCATTTTGGGACTAAACATACATTTTGAAAACATTCGTTGTAGCCTGTTTTAAACAACATTACTCTTTGACACTTGTTCCCGGGTTGTGGGAAATACATTATGATGTTGACATTCGTATTTCTGTGATCATTTGTTTGTGTATGCTTATGGCTATGTTGTCGTGAACATTGACTAAACACGACACAAGTCCCCTAGTTGTCGGGTGTCGTCATGTCACGCTTGTTATCATTTATTATATTGCATCTCTATTCTATTACTATGTGTTATGACCATTCCCGTCTCGTTACATTCCCGCGTTTCCGCTCTTAGCGGGGGTGTGACACTAGTTTTCTGGCAACCTCATAGTTGATGCCATGAACATAACCATAATACTTAAACTGAAAATTTCATAATTTATAATGCAATAGAAACATAAACATTTGATTACAACCAAGTCATAATTAGTCAAACCATTACATCAACAAAAATCATTGTTTAACGTTCATATTCATAAAAAAAATATTAACGTGATACCGGTCTTTGATCCTAGAGCCTTTTCATGCCCAAGAATTAACAACTCAAGCAAGCCTGGATTTACTTTTTTCTTTGGCAAGCCTGGATTTAATTGACATGCATAATAAAAGTCAGTGTTTGTAAGACCGTTTGAGGGATGGTCACTTACAACACAACACACAATGAGGAGAGGTGTTCAAGAACACTTAACATATCAAATAAGGAACCGGTAACACAAAGGTTAGACACTTAGAACACAAGGAAATATGAGACATAACAAGAGACAGAACAACACAAGTATTGGTTTACAGTAATGTTGTATATTACTCTCAAGTTCTTTTACAACTGTTACAAAGCAAAAAGAAAGTTACAATGACCTGAGATACTTTATACTACATCCTACAACTAGCCATATTTAAAAGACCAGCTGGAAACATTTGAACTAGATAACAAAATCAAAAGTATAGTTAAAAGGCAGATTGTGTTTTGACTAGTGATTATGATATGCTACAGTTCACATTATAATATATTATAAAAATGATAAAAGTACATAAAGTAGAAAGCACAGATTCAAGACCTTAATGTACCATTGCCAAAATCATGGACCTTTTCACTAACATATGTGAGTTGGTGACAGAACAGAATCGCAGCGGAAAGTGGTTCAGCTTTATGGTAAAGTACATCAGATAAAGCATGTGTTCAAAAGTATTCGGAAGAAATTTGTCTTCATTTCTTGGCTTTGAAAGACTTTGTCTTTGAAGCTTCAGAAGATTTTACTTTTGGATTCGGAAGACTTTACTTTTGGATTTGGAAGATATTGGTTTTGGCTTCGTAAGATTTTACACTTAGAATATTTCAAGTGCATGGTGTAAAACTTCCATAACATTTTGACTTTGTACTTCATTGCATGCATGCAGGAAAGACTTTGGATGTTTTAGATGCATCAGCCTTTACATAAAATCTTACAGTGTTGTTGAGCGAGTTTTAGTTTTTAATTCTAAATCATAAGTCCTAAACTCATAAAAGCTTTAAAGAATGATCATAGTGGAAAATTTTCCTCATTAACATAGACATAATAGATCAGTCATAAAGTAATTATCATTGATCATTGTCACACCCCGACCAATGGCGGAATCAGCGGGGCATTCGAACGTGAATTGATTGCTCATAACACATGATAGTATTTACGTTAATATAATATTAAATTTTTTTGTATTGAATAATACTGCTAAAATAATATACTACAAATCAAATAAAAACTCAAATAATCATAATGAAATTGTCTTTAATTTTGACTAAGTCCAAGGCCTAAATATGCATATATAAGTCTACTAATTTTCTTTCCTAAAATCATATGAAAAAAGTAATGAGTCAGCTAACAAATTAGTCAGTTTTAAACATAGGTTTCAATACTTATATAGATTGATTAAATTGATTGAAAACAATTCAATTCACATGACAATGTCAAGACTTATAAGTGTAATAATGCAACAAAAAATACAAACAAACACAATCAAACCTAATAATTGAATTCACTTGGTTTTTGTAATCTTAAAGACAGAGGATTATATAATTCTACTTATTTTAAAAAAACTTAATAAATAACCTTTGATTTAGTTTTAATAGACATAAAAACTTTTATATGAATATACATTTAAAACTTTCTATAATTAAATTATAAATTAAAATATATGGGGAAGGCCAGGTTCAAACCCGAGTCTCTCCTTCAAACAGTGAGAGTGAAAACTAGCGGGTCAAAGCCCATCATCTAATTAAGGTTGGATTTTATTTAGTAAAATAGCTTATTGAAAGAAATCCCCAAATACTCAAGAACCCTAGTTTTGAATTAATCCAAATTGAACATGAAATTGAAGATGTTAACCCAATTAACTATAGGGCTTTTGATTCTCACAGAAAATCAAGTGTGTATGTGTGTGGAGTTACTTGAATTGGTATAGATTTGATGAAAAGAAGAACAATTAATAATGCTACAAGACATAGGATTGATTCGAGGGATGATGATGATTATAATCCAGATTAATGACTTGCAAAACTTCTAATCATGATGATATTCTAAAACCCTCGGTTAATTGAAAGCTATGATGTTAAGAAGATGGTTTCGACTATGCTGTAGGTTCAAGAGGTTGAAGGAGATTGAGATCGATAAACATGTGTATTTGGTTTAAACTTGTTGTCATAGAAAGTTCAAATGGATTAGTTAGGAAGGATTCCTCTCTAGTATACAGGTACATTCGATCAGTTTCAAGATCAAAGAGTTAAAGGTTTTGATTTGGGGTTTCGATTTGAATTAACCAACATATGAGCAGTCATAGTTTCATTTGACTTAAATATTATGATCAGAATGATGGGATTTGTGTTTCAAGTTGTATAATTCACCTATTTGGTCATGAATTGAGCTGAAACAATTGCAATTTTCTAATGAAGTTTCAGTTTAAGTTTGAATATAGAGACAACTTGAATATTCAAATTGAAACGGACATCAAGTTCAAATCAGGCTTGCAATCCAAAAGGGTCGGTTTAGTGATCTAGGATATAAAACATGGGGGAATCCCTGTGTGTTAGCATGGGGGAAAATATTACAAGTATTCGCCTATCACATGTTTGTTTTAAAATTTAGGTTTCAGCATGGTTTAGTGGTCTCCGGACTTAGGCTAGAAGTTGGTCGGAATAAAGAAGGGTAATGAGATGCTTGCACAAAGCTAGTTACTATGATTTCTAGCACAAAGCAAGCTACTATGGTTGTTAGCATAAAGCAGGCTAGTGAGATGCTAGCACAAAGCAAGTCAATAAATTATTAGCACATAACAAGCCAGTGAGATGTTAGCATATAGCAAGCCTAATGAGATGCAAGCACAAAACAAGCCAATAAGCTATTAGCACAGAGTAGACTAGTGAGATGCTAGCATAAAGCAAGCCTAGTAAGATGCTAGCATAGAGAAATCCAATAAGTTATTAGCATAGAGCATACCAGTGAGATAAAAGCACACGATAAGCCTAGGGTAATCACATTAATATTCTTTTTAAAACTTGTCCAGATTTAATAGGTTAGGTATAACTGGGTAAGAATCCCTGAGGGTAAGCATGGGGGAAAATATTACAAGTGTGATTAATGCAATTAATAGTGATCTAATGCAAATGGTTTATAGGCTGGTAACAATAATCTTTCTTGGCTAAGTATTAGGTTAATGAGGATGAGACTTTATATTTGGCAAAGTGTTAGACAAATGAGGGTAACAATGTATGCGACTAAGTAGACAAATGCAAGCAAGGGTTTATATGGCTTAGTGAACATATGTGGTTAACGAATACCCTATCTACATTGGTTACCCTTACACTAACTAAGGAAACAATATGGCTGAGGGGAAATAAATGCGGGAAACAGTTGTCCTGTCCGCATTAGTTTCCCTTAAACAAACTAAGGAACTAATGCGACCGAGAACAACAAATATGGGTAATAGTGTCCCATCTGCATTAGTTACCCTTAGAGAAACTAAGGAACTAATATGGTTGAGAACAACAAATGCGAGTAACAGTGTCTTATTCACATAAACATATGCGGGTAGTACCTTTAATCATCCACATTGATCTATTCTTGGACTATATCAATCAATGCGGGCAAGTAGGTTGTCAAGGGTACTATGGGTTTCGTATTTCAATAAGATTTGGATTCAAACCATATTATACCTCTCTTTTTTAAAATAGTTATGTTTTTAACATATAATCTAGGGTTCTTATCACGATTTTAACATATGACATGAAGTTGATAAAAACATGAACCTTAGACATAAAGGTGGTAACTTTACATCTTAAGTCATGAGAACTATGCCTAAAACATATTTAATCATGCAAAGCAACCCCAAAATTAGTAGAAAGCATAAAAGGTGGGGATCTAGAACTCACCTTTCAAGCTATTGAGCAAACCTTAGAACCGAGAAGCTAAACCCGAGATCTACATTCATGCACATGCAAAGGTGTTGAGTTTAACCATCACAATGGTGATAAAATACTAAACTAACATAGATCTAGCCTAGATCTATCATTTTTTATATGAAAGTTGATACCTTGATGACTTTTTTGTTCTTTCTCTCTCTTGAACATAAGCTTTTTCTCTTTAACACCCCTTTCTTTGCAAAAATTTCCTTGCATTGGGTGGTCACATCACCTTATATAGGGGTATGAAAGGATGGGTTTTCAAGTGCCTAATATTGACCCCTATTGCAGGACCGTTTAAGTGGTTTGGTCACTTACAACACAACACACAATGAGGAAAGATTGATTTAGAACACTTAACAGATCAAATGGGAAACTAGAGACCAGTTACAATGATACTAAGAAACACAAGTAATTGAGAGACAGAACAAAAACAAAATAACACAAGTGTTTGGTTTTCAAGAATGTTGTATATTGCCCTCTACTTCCTTACAAGTGTTACAAAGCATAAAGAAAGATACAAGGGACCATAGATACTTTATACTACATCCTACAATCGGCCATACTTTGAAGGCCAGCTGGATAAATGATCTAGACAACAACAAAATCAATGTAGAGTCAAAAGGCAGATTACCTTTTGACTAGTGACTATGACATGCCATAGCTCACATCCTAATATATTACAAAAAGGATAAAAGTACATAAAGTAAAAAAGAAACAGACTCAAGACCTCAATGTACAGTTTACCAAAAGCATGGATCTTTTCACCAACTTGTGAAAGTTGGTAAGTCAAACAGAGTTATAGCGGAAAGGTGGTCCAGCTTTATGGTAAAAGGTACATCAGATAAAGTATGTACTCAAAAGTCTTCGGAAGAAATCTGTCTAAATAAAATGGCTTTGGAAGACTCTGTCTCTGAAGCTTCGGAAGACTTCGTGTTTGGCTTTTGAAGATATTGGTCTTGGCTTTGGAAGATTTCACATTTAGAATGTTTTCTAATGCAGAATATGAAACTTCCGAAGCATTCTACTTCAGCACTTTGTGAATGCTTGCATAACAGACTGTTTGGATGTTTTGGATTGCATCAGCCTTATATGAAACCTTACAAACTCCCCCTAGGTTGATGCTACCAAAACATTTTGAAGACTTCAGATATTGACAGTCCTCATTATGATTATGACATGCCTTTCTTCATAAAATGGTTAGGATCATTGAGACTTTCAAAATGTCTTCTCATCTCTAAGAAATCATGCAAAGGTATATTGAACATGTCTTGCCATAAGTAGACATCTTCAATACCCTGATCTCTAATGACATGCCATCTTTCTGGATTAGTAGAGTAGGTCCAGGACAAGATGGGTCTTCCTGATGCCAAAGGAGCTATATGGATTGGAGTTGGTTGAGCTTCCTCTTGTTTCACATTCTTAAGAAGTTCTAACTCATCTTGAGATTTGTAGATGGATGCCTCTTTCTTATTCTTCTTCTTAGACTTTAGTTTAGAAGCCTCCTTTTTCTCCTCTTTGAACTTTTTAACTAAGAAGATCGGCCTGCAACACCTTGTTGATCATCTTTGTCTTGCTCAGTTAGGTTTTCCTCTCTCATAGGTTTGATTTAGAAGGGACATATTCCTACTGTGGATCAGAAGATGAAGTTTGCTGAGACTCAATAGGAGGTCCAGGTTGTGTTGTCTCAAAAGGTTCAACCTTACATCCACTTTTTGAGTGACCTGACTTGGTGGGGAGTGTAAGTCAACAAGTTCTCCTCTTTTGATCTTCTGCTTGATCACTTTAATGTGGTCATCCATGGTAGATAGAGACATATGGCCAAGTCTCCTTCTAGAGAATCCATACAGCTTTAAGAAGCTTATCATTCTCTCCCTATTAGCAGACTTCTTCATGCTCTTTTGGATGATGGCTCTTTCCTTTGCAACTTCTTCTCTCATCTTTCTCTTTGTTGTCTTTCTCTCTTTGAGTACTTCAAGTTCAATCTGTTTAAGATATTCATACTTTATGTTCTCAAAGGACCAGGGAAGAAGTGCATTTGCCTGATATAGGCCTGTGGCACTCAGGTAGTTAAGCGTATTGATCCTATCAGTTTATTTATCTACCTGAAGTTCTTGTGGAGCCACAGCCTCTTGTTCAGGACTTTTTTGAACTGGTGAAAGGGTAAAAACATGTTTGTAGAGCATTTTCTTTTCTACCTTAACTTGAAGAAGCAATCTTGCATCCTTTACTTCCTTTCTTTCTCTTGACATTTCCATGTCAGCTAGTTCATTTAGTTCCTCTAAGGGGAGGGAGATGATATTATCAATATTATAGTTCTTGGTCTGTAAGTAAGCAATCATGACTGCTCTGAACTCATCATTGTAAGTGTTTGGTCTGGGAGTAGCCCTAATTGCCGCTTCCATGAAGCCAATAGACCCAGCAGAGGAACTTTCCCCCCTTAGCTTCCTTTTCCTCTGTCTCCTCCTCCTCAATCTCCTCAGGAGTCATTTTCCTTTTCCCTTTGTCACTCACAGACCTTTGTGACTCGGGGTGGAGAGAGCTTTGGCCTTCATTGCTTGGTGTAGCATCCAAGCTCTAGCCAGAGAGAGGTTGAGATGCACCTTCAACAGGTGTCTTATCAAGGGAATGGACTTCTGAAGCAGTTGTAGGTGTGATAGGGCTCTCAGGTTCAATCACAAGGCCTTCAGTTAAGGATTTTCCTTTTAAGCAAATCTCAAGGTCTACCTCAACATCTAGTTGACCAATGACATTGCTTGATTGCCTCTGTCTCCTTTTGAGACTGAACTCTTTAGTAATCTTGTCTTGAATCCTTTGAGTCAACTTGTCAGTTTGTCTAGATTGGCTTGGATTGACAAGTGGCATGATGATAAGATCAAGACCTTCATAGTAGTTCAAGGTCTGATAATTGAAGACTTCTTGTTGCCCTTGAACTCTTTGAAGAATGAGGGATCTTCTTTTGGCATCATACCTCCACCCTATGATGTAATTAGAAGTACCTTGAGGTGGAGATGACACAACCCTTGGAATTCCTTCCTCAAAAAGACTCTGAATGAAGGAGTCTATAGAGTCCATATCAATGTAAACTTGAGGAAGTTGCTGAACATGGACAATTACAAGTGAAGATGGTGAGTCCTCAAAGTCCATGCTCTATGAAGAACTCCCATGTTCTGTAATTGTAATGATTTTCTTCCCCTTTTTGGTACCATCACCCTCTTGTATTCCTGTTTGAGCTCTTCTTAATGGTCTCCCAGCTAGTTTCTCCTTAAGATAAGAAATCTCAAGTTGTTGATCATTGACCTTGTTGTGTAAGGTAGTCACCTGAGATTCCAAGTGACTAACCTTAGAGATTAGATAGGTTCATGTTTTTTTATAGTTTTGCACCTTTAGTCTTAGATTCCCCTCTTCTTTATTAGAAGATTCATTGAGGGATGAGATAATTGGACCAAAGTCCTCAGTCTCACCACCAGCATGATGTTCTTGGCTGCTGGTTTTCCTCTGCTCACTAACTACTTCAGATGGAGTATCAGTGGGTTGAGTTGCCATGGTTGAGGTCTTAATGATGTAATCACTTGAAAAAGTGAGAGCCTCTTCCATATGGACTTCCTGAGCAGAGTGAAGAAGATCCACCTCTGTAGTGGGTAGATGATATGGCCTAGACAAGGGAGAAGCAGGAGCACTCATCTCTCTTTAAGTGGGGGAAGAGAAGAGAGACTCATGATACTCATTGAATCCCAAGTATTCATCATCATAGAAATCAAGGCTAGGGATTAGTTGGTTGAGATCTAAAGGCTGGGGATGGTAACATTCCCCTCAAGGTTGTTCACTAGAGTGTTGAGACTTTGAGTGAAGGCTTAAGGTTGTTGGGCTAATGAACTCATCAGTTTGAGCATGAGGAACCTCGGGACTGATAGTTAAAGTAATGGGAGTGGTTTGCACCTGAGGAGAAGTTAGAGCTCTAGTGTCCACTTCCACTTGTGTGGGTAGTAGTATGGGGGCCTGCACATACTGAGTAACTTGAGCAGGGGTTCATTTGGATTTTCTTTTGTAGGTGAGGGTGATTTGTAACTATTTTGGTAGTTGAGAGGTTGAAGGTGTGGATTCAACACTAGCTTGTGTTGCTAGGTTGCCACCTTAAGTAATGAGCTCTAAAATTTTGGGGACAAGGGGTGTTTCTACCCTAGAGAAGCCAACAGTTGGCTTCTTCAAAATTTTAAAGATGTCGAGCTTCATCTATCCTAGTTTTAGAATATTACTTGTTTCTTTTAACTGTGATCCCAGTTCATAGTTGAGAATTTGCTGGACATATCTAGAAAACATTAAATACTCTAAGGAGTCCAAATTAGCAAGCAAATTTATATAAACAAACTAAGAGTACCTGAATTTGACCCCCTGAACCATTCAATGCACTATGAAGGAGAGATCTTCAGGAATTAGTAGATACTTCCATTAGGAGGATACCATCCCTTTCCTGAAGGTCTTGACAGAAAAGTCTCCTTCATATCTCATCTACTTAAATGAGTGGTTGACTGCTTCCTTGGAAAAGAACAATTCACCTTCATTATCATCCAGCTAAAGATGGGTGTTTATGATGGTTGGAGTGATGAAGATTGTCCTCCCCAGCACTGTGGTAGACATTACCTTCTCCCCATCTAGAATAACCTCTTGACAGGTCTTCCAGAAATCAAGCAAATGATCCTCATAATGAGCAGGATCAATGGTAAGGGAGGTGGAATAGTTCGACAAGGCCAAAAATTGAAAAACCTCTGAGATGAGGATCTTTCTCAGAGTGTAACAGAGCAACCTGATTGTGTTGCCTGTGTAACTGCATGGAAAATTTTGGATCATTTCTATGATTGAGGTTGGTCATTTAAGAAAGCTTAGAGGTGAAGAAACTGAAGAACAAAGGTGGTTTTAGAGAGAGGTTCGGGAATTTAGGTCTGGTAGAAGATGAAGATGATAAATAAAGAGGGGGAACCGTTGGGTTTATATATAAAATGAGTTTAAGACAAAGTTAATAAAAGAGGATAAAATTTGAAATTTAAATGTCGATCCCACCTCTGAAAAAGTAGTTTGCTTTTTGCTCAAAAGGTAGTTTTCTTGGATGTCGAAAATCTTCTGAAGGTAATTTGTTTTCGAAAGTTTTGATAAAAAGCTTCTGAAAAAGCTTCCGAAAATCTTCTGAAGGACAGAAACGATCAAGATTTTTAAAAATCTAAGGAACATCATCTAAAATGATTTTCTTCCAAAGAAAACAAGAGCTTATGAAGATGATGAAATAGACAACTTAGGACACACATAATTTAGACATGATATGAATTAGTTTTAAGAAAAAGTTACTCAAGGTTAATCATCCCAATAGCTTATATGAGATATTTAAATCTTTGCTCATCAAAACCTTTAGTGAACAAATAAACATATTGTTCATTTGTGTTAACCTTGACTAATTTGATCAAGCCCTTTTCAAAGTTGTCTCTAATCAAATGATACTTGATATAGATTTGTTTAGTCCTTGAGTGTTGCACATGATTCTCTGTAATGGAGATGACACTATTGTTGTCTATGTGAATGGGAGTCTCTTTAAAGTCAAACCATATTCCAGCATCTGATTTTGAATCCAAAGCACTTGAGCACAATAGCTTGCAACAACAATGTATTCCGCTACAGTATTTGATGCAGAGACAGATGATTGCTTTTTGCATTGCCATGAGACAACCCTTCCACCAAGAAACTGGCATCCCCTAGATATAGACTTTGCAGTCATATTGCATCCACCATAATCACTATCTATGCATACAGATTAAAGTCAAAATTCTTTGGATACCAAAGGCCAAGTGTTGAGGCACCATTGAGATATCTTAAAATTCTTTTGACAGTGATAAGATGTGACATCTTGGGTTTGGCTTGATATCTTGCACACACACATGTGCAAACATCATATCAGGTCTGCTAGCTGTAAGGTACATAAGAGACCCAATCATAGCCCTGTAGAGATGTTCGTCCACATACTCCCTCTCAAGGTCAAGCCCAAGAGTGTGGTTTCTTGCTATGGGTGACTTAGGAACCTTACAATCAGTCATGTTGAACCTCTTGAGTATGTCTTGAACATACTTTGACTGACTTATGAAGATTCCATCTTCAACTTGCTTCACTTTAATTCCTAGAAAGAAATTGAGTTCCCCCATGGCACTCATTTCAAATCTATCATTCATTAGCTTCTCAAAGTCTTTGCAGAGCTTTAGATTAGTTGAACCAAAGATAATGTCATCTACATACACTTGAACTACCATCAAGTTATTTCTTGTTCCTTTGATGAAGAGAGTTCCATCTATAGTACCTATTATGTATCTATGCTTGCAAAGATACTAAAATAGAGTCTCATACCACTTTCTTGGTGCTTCGTGCAGTCCATAAAGAGCCTTATCAAGCCTGCAGACATAATCATGATGATCAAGATCTACAAATCTATGTGGTTGTTTGACATACACCTCTTCATCAATCGCACCATAGAGAAAAGAAAACTTGACATCAAGTTGATATACCTTGAAGTTCTTGGATGCAGCAAATGCCAAGAATATCCTAACAGCTTCTAGTCTTGCTAAATGAGCAAAGAAATCTGTGTAGTCAATTTCTTCTTCTTGTGTATACCCTTGAACAACTGGTCTAGCTTTGTTTTTGATGATAAGTCCTCTATCATCCTTCTTATTCCTAAAAACCCATTTGGGTCCAATAGTAGCCTTCCCATGAGGAAGAGGACATAGGTTCCAAACCTTCTGCCTTTTGAATTGAAGCAACTCCTCTTGCATAGCTTTAACCTAACTTCCATTCTTCAGAGCCTCATCAATTTTCTTAGGCTCTATCTGAGATAAGAAACAAGAGTGAAGACAAACATTTGCATAATGAGTTTGTCCTCTTTTTTTACCCCTGAGTCAACATCGCCAATGATGTTTGAGGTGGGATGAGACTTGTGGATCCTTAGCTGAGGGATCATAGCAAGTTGCTAAGAGATATCTAAATTAGAAAATTTTAGATCTGTCATTGATGTTTCTCCCACCTTATCAGCACACTTATCAAGTGAGACTTGATCCAATGAGTGTGTGACATTCTTAATGTTATCTTCAATGGAGTGGTTGTTACCATCAAGAAATTATTGATCACTTTCACCACCACCATGGTCTTCTATATTTGAGACTTCTTTATCTGGTTGTTGAGCCTCTGAGCTGGAATTTGAAGGCATCTCAGTTGTATCAGCTAAATTGGTCATTGTTGTGATGATAGAAACTTCATTTGTAGAATTAGTTACAGCTGGAGCTGAAGTTGCATAGCTTGAAGGTATTGTCAGCTCAAATCTTGGATCAGGATCACCTGTTGATAAAATATCTATAGACCCTGAAACATTCTCACAAGATTTGTTAAAACAATTGGTAACTAAATCGAGATCAAATAGCCAATCAAAACAAGAACCACTTACACTGGGTGTGTGTTTATTGAAAGTCACATTGGCTGACTCTTCAACAATCCTACTTCTGAGATTGTATACTCTATAAGCCTTAGCTTGGAAAGAATACCCAATGAAATGTCCATTATCTGATTTCTCAGCAAATTTGTCGATTTGATCTTTCGTATTCAAGATGGTGCAAGGACATCCAAATGACCTGAGAAATCCAATGAAAGGTTTCCTCTTGTGCCAAAGTTCATAAGGAGTCTTACCATGTGTCTTAACTACTAAAACCCTATTTTGCACATAGCATGCAGTGTTGACTGCCTCTACCAAGAAGGTGATGGGCAGTTTAGAGTCAGACAACATAGTTCTTGCAACTTCAATAAGTGTCATGTTTCTCCTCTCAGCAACACCATTTTGCTGAGGAGTCCTACGAATACTATATTGTCTTCTAATACCCTTTTCATTAAAAATGTATCAAGGATTTGATTCTTGATTTCAATTTCTTAATCACATCTTATGGTTTTGATGTTGTGATCAGATTTATTCTCAATTATTAAGATGAAAATTCTTTCAGAATCTCAAGAGTCTCATCCTTAGTTTTAAGAAAGAAGACCCAAGTGAATCTTATGAAGTCATCTGTGATCACTAAGAACTAAGAGGTCCTTCCTAGACTCATTACACTAGTGGGGCCAAAGAGATCCATATGTAACAATTATAGGGGAGTAGTGATGGAGTTTCTTTCATTTTGCTTGTGAGATACCTTGTGTTGCTTCTTTTCAGGCATACAACACAATGATCATCATTTGTAAACTCTTTCTTTCATATTCTAGTTACCAAATCATTCTTAATTAGCTTATTCATGTTCTTAAAGTTTACATGGCACATTCTTTTATGCCAAAGAAAAGACTCATCACTATATGCTTTAGACAGAAAGCATGAAACTTCTCCTGAGGGAGAAGTTTCTTGCAAATCCATCTTGTATATGTTCCCTTTCCTAGGGGCTCTAAGCATAATATGCTTATGTGAAAAGACCACCCCAAGCTTGAGAACAATGCACTCATGCTCAGTGAAGAGCATGTTATGACCTTGATCACAAAATTAAGATACACTCAAAAGATTGTATCCAAGCTCCTTGACAAAGTTTACCTTCTCAATGCTGAGTTTACCATTTGTAACCTTGCCCCTTCCAGATATGTAACAATCCTCATCTCCTCCAAAAGCAACTGGCCCTCCATAAATTCTTTCAAAGTTTTCGAGTAGTGACCGATTGCCAATTATGTGCCTAGAACAACCACCATCAATAATCCAGACATTCTTGTTTATCTTGAGTTGTAACTGCACAAAAGAGATGGTTAGTTACATTTGGAAACCCAAGCCTTGCTTATCTTGGGTTTATCAAAAGAAGTTGAAGGTAATGAAATAGTAATTGATCCTATAGTCATATTTTGAGGATTTTTTTTGTTTTTGTTGATGGAGAACTTTCAGTCATTTGGTCTTTCTTGAACTTCCACACCACCTTTGGAAGTTTAGACTTGACCGTCAACACTTCGGAAGTTTTTCTAGCTTTGGAAATTTTGATGACAGGTCCTTCGGAAGATCTTGCTATC
>BJCM01020262.1:2785-50440 GCA_018326385.1 Flaveria bidentis
GGGGGGGGGGGGGGGGGGGGGGGGGGGGGGTATTACGATTTATGTCGCTTACTCCTTCAATTTCAATTTTAATCATGAATTATCATCATTTCATCTATGTATAAGTATCAGATAGTTAAATACGCTATCTTTAATATTTATAAATAACTTTTTATACGAATCCACAAACTTTTAAAACAAAGTTCATTGTAACATTTCACAACTAATTCCAAACTACATACACACTATATCATCCTCGTAATAATGTCTTTGATCCATTACTAACCAAACGGATCGAACCCGAACCAAAGTCTTCGTACCATCTAACATCACCTTTTGACATATTCACTTTGGTAGTTTGGTAGATCCATCATGAGGGTTTAGTTGACAGGCACATGGTTCATATGTGGGGTTCACCCATACAGTGACCACTTCATGGTCCCTGGGTTGCACTTTTGGTTTCAAGAAAAACCCACCTATATTCGCTTATCAAAACGACAAAATACATAACAAAAACATACGTGTATACACAAACAGATCTTGTCTTTCTCCCAAACTAATATAAACAACTAGGTAGCGGCTTACAACAGTCACAAGAGAAAACTCAACTAGGGCCGTTGATGTACGATAATCTGTCGTTAAGTGGTCTGGTGATCAAAAGTGAAGTCAAAACCAAATCCATCCTGCAAATATCATGACACACAAGTTAAAACCATAAAAAGATAGAAGAAAATATTACCATTAACAAGAATGAGAAAGGGAATCGACCCAACGACTTGGTGAAGAAAGGTGCTGAGAAATGAGCAACCCTGGGCAGGGTCGGATACGTGAGAGTGCCAAGTATGAACCAATTTAGACTCAAGAGCGCGACTGCATCAGAAGCTGGTTGGTTCTTGATGGTTGAGAAAAGCTGGACAACATTTTTTAACGATATGCAAACCACCATAAAGAGAGCAGTTACTAGCGGCATGCAAGGCTCTTGTGCTTCCCATATGACCATCCCAACCAGTAGTGATAACATTGCACTAAAAAGGCTTTGTGAAATCGCAACATCTCTTTGATGACCAAAAGTATTGTCCAAATACACACTTCTTTTCATGAATTGATGCATGAGGGCCGCATCATTGTTCATCACAGAATCATGTGCATCCAATTTACCTTTGCATACATCATCAAAAGCATCTTCGTGCATTAGAATATCAGTGACCTTATAACGATCGTATCTCCATGGTAATACTCCATCTTTATTGTGCTTTTGACCATAGCCATAGCCAGAACCAACTTGGATATCGGTGTCCCATAGTGATTTGCCATGAACTTCCTTTAGGCGGGCGTTTTCATCCTTGAGATCTTGCAACTGTCCCAACGCATGTAGAGATATTTCATCATATTCAGAACACAAAACCAAAATCTGATAACATTAAAACTATACCTCAGTCTCCAAGAGTTTAATCTTTTGGATTGCTTCTTCATGTTCCTCTTCAAGCTCACCTAACATCCTTTCCATCATATCCTGCTCTCTAATAGCATCTCTTATACGTTCTTGAAGTTCCTTTCTATCCCATGCAAGAGAATCCAATTTCTCTTGTAATTCAATTATTTGTGCTTGCAGCTGCACATTGAGTTTTCCAGCATTAACTTTACACAACATTATTGCTTAACCTAAGTGTTATTAAGCATACTAATCACCTGTTTCTCGCGGTGTAATGCAGCCAGAGCGCGTACAGGTAGAGTTATAAAAGATATGGTCCCAAGCACAAATCTCCAATATATACTTATATTCAAGTAGATAAAAGCACACAGGATATCAACCCAAGTGTTTATAACTACAAAAGTTGCTCTCAAACCAACCATACAAGATAGTTTAAAAACTGAGAAAGGCTTTGTTAACAGTAAAAACATCATACCCACGAATTCGGGAATCATATCTATCAACTATATCATTGATCAATCAACTATTTACATGTTTACCATTTTCTTGGAATCAAAATTTGGTCCTTTAAGTTGAAGCATCTGCAGCCAGATGTGCAAAAGCATAAATGTATAAGAAGATAAGCTCTGAAACAATTTTAATATCTAATCAGCAAAATAAAGGAACAGCTTCCTTTCTTCCATTGATCTCATTAGGGCCGAATTGCCCGAATCTAAAAGGCTAGTTTCATATTGGCACCATGTAACGCGCTAACAAGTGGTATTTTTACTAGACGTGTTTGTTTGTTATTATCTAACGTGTTATGTTCAACCAAATAAATGTTGGTCCAGATGAACCTATGTTCAAATGATCAAATAATGATCTTACAACCTTATTGACACAATACATAATTTCTTGACCTATAATTATTTATTCCACTTAACCGTGTAATGGTTGATGATACAACACACGCCATAAAGCTCAGGGAAAGCTAGATTTGACCCTCCAATATTAAAAGGTCTCTAAATTTTAGAAAGTAGGTTTATATGTATAAAAAATTGACTGTGCTAGACATTATATTTATTTTATTGCACCTCATATCCAATAAAAATGTACCCTCCTATGAAAATATACATTTTATTTAATTAAATTGGGCATCCAATTCAATGAAGTTGGACCATATAAAACTAAAAAAAATAGATGTAATCAAAGTATCCCTACATACTCAATACATGTGTATATATATTTTTTAAACATATATCCGGTAACTATAAAGCGTTGGTCCCAATCCTGAATAAAAGAGACGAATTTTAATAAAAAAATATTTTGAAATGTTTGCAAATTTTTTTAGTTCGATTGGGCTTTAAAAAACATTGAGCCGCCTTGCTAAGCATAATTAATCGCACTATTATGATACAACTCACTAGAACTCGATGTGCACATACTCAACCTAATCAACTAACCCAACTAATGCAGAACAATTAGTGGGTGAAATTTCTTACTTTAAGCACTTACAGTAACAACTCAATTGTTTATCTATACAAAATTATGAGCCCAATTTGTAGAGTCAAAACTTCAGCTTGAAAATTTATAAAAAGAAGAACAAAACCCACTTTTTTCTTGCAGTAAAACGACCAAATCAGATGGTAGTTTTCAGTCAGACAAATCGTCGAACAGGTTATATGCATACAAAAGAAAGAGATCTTAAAGCTCAAAAAGCATGTGTTCAGTACAGAGGAAAGTACCTGGGTACTAATTGAGGGATCGATGATGGATGATGGTGCATTGTTGGAAGTGAAGAGCGACGTGATGAATGTGCAGATGTGGACAGATGGGTTCACCAATGTGCGACACGTTATTGGTGACAGACACAAGAGGCACCACACGCGTGTGTGATCAGTGATGAATGATGACAACCTCGTATCTAAAACATTTATTTTCATATAATTATTATATACCAAAAAGATTAGATTTTGAAAAAAAATATATATTAAAACATTCACAAACTGTTCCGTAAGAATGTGTTTTTTATATTATATGGTATGATTAAATTTGTTATTAGTAAATTATATTAAAAATTCACTGTTTAATCTGTATTTTTGTGAATCATCATTCAAAACCTTATAATATTTTTAATATATTTTAAATGAAAAATTACATATTTTCTCTAAAAACATTATCAATTATATATATACATAACTTAAAATTTTAATTACATATTTCTCCTTGTAAACTTAGTTAATTACATATATAACTAAATTAATAGTTTAATTACATATATCCCTTTTTAAAACTTAGTTACATACCTAAACTAAATGTTTAATTATATATATGTGTTTTACTAAACATAAATATCACATATTTATCTATTTAATTATTTTTATTAAAAATAACTTATATAATTAGTATTTACTCTTATTTTTAATAAAGAAAATTGCAAAAATAGTTCTTGTGGTTTAACTATATTGCAAGTTTGGTCCCCATATTTCAAATATTGTAAATTTAGTCCAAACATTTGAAAGTTTGTTACAAATTTAGTCCCCACCATTACTGTCCGCTAGTTTTTAACTATCAAACCATAGGGTTGAAGGCGATGATGGTTCCAATGGCTGACGGTGATCAAAAGTTTCTTATGGTAGAGGTGAAACAAGAGCCTAGAGGTTCCTCTTGACCTTCAACATCCTCTGACGATGGTACTTGCTGATGGGAGGCTGATTTTTATGGTTGATGTGATGGTGAAGAAAGTGAAATTGAGGTTATAAATTTTTTTCGGTGGTATACATGTTCAATTGGTAATATCGGTGATGGTCCGGACGCGTGAGGCAGTTAAGAAGTGATCGGTAGTGGTTGTACGTATAGCACAGTGATGGTACAAATGGTGTAGGCGGCGACGTTAGTGGTTGGTTAAGGGTGCATGCGGTGTGGTGGTGGTAGGTTGAGGGTAGAGGCGGTGGCGGTGGTGGTGGGTTGAGGATAGAGGTGGCGGCGGTGGTGGGTTGAGTGTAGAGGCGATGGTGCTGGGTGTTGAATATGGAGAAGATGATAAAAATAAGGGATATTTTGGTCTTTTAAAAGAACTAAAAGAGAAACTTAACTTTTGTTAGTGTCAGGGATCGTCAGCGTACACTTCTTACATAGTTTAGACCCTCATCTGTAATATATTGAAAGTATGGACTAAAATTGCAATACGCACATACCCCATGGACTATCCATGTAATTTACTCTATTTTTATAAAGTTCATATGTTATGTATAAATTGAAGAATCTAAAAACCTTGTGAAAGTATAAATCCAAAAAACAAAAAATGAAATCGAACCGTTTTTTATTTTTTTTAACTTTAATATGATTTTTTCAATATATATTTTGAATTTTATTAATGTTTATTCGGTTGTATTATAATTTTTTTGTTTTTATTTAATTTTTTACTTTAATCGCATACTTTTTTTCAATACTTCTCACTTTCTCCTTTTACATGCGTTTTATTTTTACTTTTATTTAGCTTTGGATTTGATTTGAGTTTTTAACCTTTATTTTATTTTCTTGAAATTTATTGAATTTTATTACTGATGTTTATTTGAATTTCCTATGTTTGATTTTTTTTAAATTTATTTTATTTTCAATTTTTAATAATTTTAGTGCAAATCGCACAATTAGTCCCTATGGTTTGATTATATTGCATATTTAGTCCCTAGATCATTAAAAACTAACGGACACTAACGGTGGGGACTAAATTTGCAACAAATTTCCAAATGTTTGTACTAAATTTATAATTTTTAAAAAGTGGGGACCAAACTTGCAATTTGATTAAACCACAGGGACTATTTTTGCAATTTTAGAAATGTCGTGTACATGCACCGGAAAAAAATAGTATAAAAAGATAAAAATATAAAAAGAACATAAAAACCTTAGAGTATCAAAATTATTAATAAATAATCAAAACTCAAAAAGCAAGTAAAGAAGGAAAAACATAATTTTATAGTTTAATAAAAATAAGAGTAAACTATTAATTATATAAGTTGTTTTTAATAAAAGTAATAAAATGAGTAAATATGTAATATTTATGTTTAATAAATCGGATATATGTAATTAAAATTTTAATTTGAGTATATATGTAATTAACTAAGTTTTAGAAAGGGATATATGTTATTAAACTTTTAATTTGGGTATATATGTAATTGACTAAGTTTTACAAGGGGATATATGTAACTAAAGTTCTAAGATGGGTATATATATAATTGATTAAGTTTATAAGAGTATATGTGTAATTCTTTTTATTTTAAGTGGTTGTGATTGGATGAGGGATAAATAATAATTATAAAATTGAAAAGAAGATAGAAAAATTAGTGATTTTTAATGTAATTATATAGATAAAGATAAAAAATGAGTTGTGAATGATTTTATTAAAGAATCATATAATCAAGAAATCTTGCTCACTCGTCGGAAAATCTGGGCATCCATACCGGTGACCCCTTTGAAGTACGATAGCAACAACCAACAATTTCTGTTTGTATACTTTATTTATTGCCACTCATCAGTTGTAATTTGTTGTGGGTTAATCGGTTTTGTACACGAGTCGTGGTTCAATGGGTCAAATAGGTAAGGGTTCATGTAGTGTTGTTAGACTTAGATCGGATTGGGATTCAGATGGGCCGTTTGGACCGGGAACTCAGGAAGCGGGTAGGACAAGATTTTCAATTTTTTTGAATTTTAATGGGTTTAACGGGTAGATCGGATTATAATTTAGAGAGTTGAATATATATTTTTTGTTGAGTTTTATATATAACTATAAAATATACACATAAAATAATTATATTAAATTATATATAACTCTATATAAAATACATATATAATTAACACTTCAACCTGTTCTTAAATTTGGTCTGCCCAACTAACCACTAAAATAATTAGTTCACTATTTGATCCGATTTTGTAAACCTTACATTCACTGGACAACAAGTTATCATATGGGCTACAGGGTCAACAAATAATTTTTAATTTTTTATGTTTTATTTGTTTTGAAGTAGTTGAGTAGTATGTAAAAAATCTTGGGTTATTACTTGCTTTTAGGAGTTTTTTCCTTGCAATTTGTGCTTGAGTCAGATAGCATTTGGTTAATGTTTAGGGTTGTTATTTAGTGAGTTTATGTAATTTGCGGTACTTGTTTTCAAGTAATGAAAGATGTCGAAGTATATTGTTCAAATCAAAGTGTGTATTGTGTTTTTAAATGGCCTGAACTAACATTTGTTAGTAACTGTTAATCACATCTTGTTTAAAAATATTGTAATGTGTGTACTCTTTTCTCCTTCCATATATCCGAGTTCGACCCCTTCAAAAACCCCCCCTTCCCCGGTTTCATTCTGAATCTTTAATTTTTTTATTCTTTTAAATTTTCTTTTTTTGAGCTTTTCTTTTGTTTGTTTAATATTTTGTTGAAAACCCTCTCCTTCAGTTTGATTATGATTTTATAATTAGTTTTTTTGTTATTTTTTTCTTTTTTATACAGGCTTTTTTTTTTGTCTTTTCATAATTTATTTCATTTGTTTTAGTGTTTTCGTTTTAATATGAAATAACATTTTATTTTTCTCTTATTTTAACGTTATAAATATTGACCCCATCTCCTCTGGTTTGATTCTGTTTTTCTTTTAGTTACTTTTTGTTATTTTTTCTTTCTTTATAAAGGATTTTTAATTTTCTTTTTCTTAGTTATTTCATATGTTTAAAGTTTTGTTATAGTATTAAATGGGATAATATTTTCCTCTTCTTTTAACGTTATAAATATTACCATCCATGTTGTTCTATCAACATTTTAAAACATACAAATGTGATTTACGACCATAAAGCATGTAAAAAGTTGCTAGTTTTTCGCATAGCAGATTAATACTAGTTTATAACGATTGATGAATGAATAGAAAGCGGATACTAGTGAAAAAGGAAAATAAATATGAGTATTTTAAACAAGAGAAAATAAAAAAATAGAAAATTAATTATGTGGTGCAGGATTGAATATAACAAAAGAAATAAACATTCCATGATGTCTAATCAAACGTACTTTTTCTTCTCTATTTTTCTTAATAGTATCTTGGAATTCAAGTTTGAGAAGAGGCCTTATTGATTTGGAGCGAGTTAAGAAATGTAGTCTTTTGTAAATATAGAAATATTCCCTACGATTCATAAGTGCTTTTCAGTTTTTCCCATAATGTTGCTTATGTTTTTATAATAGTTAGTTAATATACTACCTGAATTATATTATTTATATTGAATATAAGTTTAAAAAATTGAATCCTAAACTAAAATAATAGTCACTAACTAGTTGATATTGGGCTTTATTGACTGGAACTTTCACATGGTAGCTATAAAATTATAAGTTCACATACTATTATGTTATACCATTATCTATATGATATTATGCATGGGCGCATCATCTTTTATATATAATTAATCTCATGAGAATTATATATGTATATTGTGACATTGGCGTGACATTCTATGTTGGGATTGTTGCGATTATAAGTTTTGTCATGAAATAAGAGAAACTTGTTAACGTAAATTATTTTAATAATATTGATAGCTAGTGATAACTAGTATCAAGTTCTTCGTATTGCAGCGGGGGTGTAAAATCATACCAAATAACACCAATATCCACACCACTGTTAGTGCTAAGCAATAAAGAAAAAAACTCGTATTGAAAAAGAAATAAAAACGAAAAAATAAAACTAAACAAAATAATAGGCGTAAAAATATTAAACCATACACGTGAAACGTAAAACATTAAAAATAAAATAACTAAGTCGAATTAGGACCAACGTTAAAGCATACGTGCGCGTTATGAAGTGTTACTCTTAAATTTTAGAAAGAAACGTAAATGAAAATTTTGTTAGATATGAAAAATATAGGGTAACAAAGTTGAACGTGAAATTTTATAAGGTTAAATTATAAAATGTGTAAAAGTATTGGGTATAAAATAAAAAATTATACATGTGTACTAATATTAAACCCATCACGTTGCGGCGGTAGCGTATAATCATGCCAAATAACATCAATATCAAACCATTACTAGCTACCACAAATACCAGAAAACTCATAAAACAAATGAATTAAAAATAAAAAATAAAACTGAACTAAAAACATACATAAAAACATTGAACCATGCATGTATGTGCGTTGTAGTGTGTTAATTGCGTGTAAATTAGATGGAAATGTGAAACACAACGTGACCATTAAGCGGAAAAAATAAAGTATTAACGTTGAACCATATACGCATGTTACGATATGTTAACTCGAAAATTTTAGACCAAGATGTCAAACGTAAAATTATAAAGGGTGAAAAATACATGGAAACAAAGTTGAAGTGAAAAAAAATTATTAATGTTAAAGATGAAACTATAGTGTCAAAAGTAAAAAAAACAAAGGTACAACCTCTAAAGCATGAAATACAAACTATAATACATAATCAAGTTAGTAATTAGTATTATATAAATAAGAAAAAAAATTGTTTCATATTCATTAATCTATCAATTAGTAATGAAATCCATTCCGGAAAAAATATTAATTATGCAATCTCTACTTGTGAATGTTATAATAACATTTGTTGAGAAATGTTTTTATCAAAGAACCCTTTGAAGTCCGACGTATGTAGTCATATTCATAATGATTTTGTGAGTGATTGTTTTACTTGTTTCATAGAAAAATAGTTACTTAACAATGTGTTTGGAACGACATTTTTAACATGAAAACTCATAATACAATTACATGATATAATTTTTTTTGTAATGACTCTACATTTTTGAATAAATTAATTATTTACCGAATATATTTAGTGTCCCAAACCGATTTACTTGACTCGAATCTGTAAATCTATAAATCGAGCTTAAATTAACATATATAGTAAGAAGAATCCCCACTGTGTCATTGGTTGCACGTCACTGTGTTTCTTTATAATCAAGAAATTGCTATAAAATATTAATGACGTACATTCAAAACCATGATTAGGAAAATGCAATTGAATAAATGAAATTTATTCCAATGAAATTTATATAAACAAAACCATGGTGTGGAACACTTTACCTTGCATATAAATAACGCCCTATATGATTCATAGCATTTATCGTTTTCATATATCAAACCCTACTAAGCTTAGAGGTGTTGTACTTTCATCTACCATGGGCATGCTAAGTCTTTGCGTGCTTATTTTACTTGTACCATATGATATACATTCGATAGAAGCGTCAAAAGGGCGAAATATCCTCCCTCCTTCCATGCCAAACCAGACGCCACCAGCACCTAAGGCTGAAGGACTTTTGTTCAATCGCTACAAGAAGTATGAGACACGAGCTTTTAGGCCAACATGTCCAGGCCCAAGCCCGGGTGCTGGCCACGGAAATCCTCCTGGATCATGCTAGCTATGGCTTGGTGGAGTGAACACTTATTCGTCTAAATCATATTCGATAATTAAGTGAGTCAAGACCTTGTTTCAAAGATTCATTCTACAGTACTGTTATTTGAATAAATCTCGGTTTGAATCATGTTATGTCACGTTATGATACCATACTACAAGTAGTGAGTATTGTAATTGTTGGAAAAATAGTGAAAAAAGTGTATTTTTCACTACTTTTAGATGTAAAAAGTTTATATGTAATTGTGATTAATGTGTTTCATATTTAATGGCTTTGTGTTCTAAATTGTGAGAGCATCACCATGAATAAAATCGTGTTTGAAATGAAGCCGGAATGAATGAGATATTGAACCTCAAAGTGTGTGTATGAAACCTATAAAACTTTAAAAATAAGATAGGAATTTGTATGGAGTATTATCCCATATGAAAGGATGGACAAAACTTAAAATGATATGTATTAGCATAAGCACTTTTTAATAATTGTTTTTAGTAGAAGATCCATAAATAAAGAGATACTATGGGTGTTTGCACCCTAACTTGTACGCGCATCGTTGCGAGTCGTCTTACTATTTTTAAAAGGAAGAGGAACCTTCCTTTTAACTTATCAGAGGATGATGAGTTGAGTTCCATTTTGCAAGTCAAGTAAAGATTATGGTCATTAGAGGATCACTCCTCTTGCCAAAGGCTCACAAGTTCTTCTGTTATGGTGCTTATTAGAGGATGATAGGATCCTCTACTGCAATGTCCATCGGAGGATGATAAGGTTTTGAAGACCTTTAAAACCTTAGTTGAAACATCACATTATATAAACTTTCAAATTATTCTTGAGAAACTATGTATGCTCTCAAGAAGAGTAGAACATATACAATGTTAATGGTTAGTTTCAAGCTAAGTGGTCTACTCTAATATTACAAAAACTGTTTCAAATTGTTGTATCAGATCGTGAGATGTATATTTGATACTTGTAATGATTAATTGCATTACTTTATATGATTATTTATGTCAAACATGGCTACTTAGATTGTATTATTGTTTGCGGTAGTTACAAGAAAAAAATACATGTTTTGGAGCTTTATGGAAATATTGAAACAAGTGAAATAACCGGATGTGGAATTACAAGAAAGATAGAGTCAAAATTATTTCAAATCAGACACCAACATAGCCATCAACATATTATACGCTAACCATTGTACCAATCACCGTATCCTGGACAGAGTCCAAAGAACAAGCTTCGTATAACTTAACACCTAGTGTATGATACTCTGTACAATTTTGGGAGTTTCTTTCACCACGGTTTCACCCGAATCAAGCACTAAAAACATCCAATCCATCATTGAAGATCTAATCATGCTGTGAGCGGCTAATTTAGTTGTAATCACTTTCAAGATGAGAGTTCTTGTAAGTGAAGCACTAGATTTAGTATAGATTGATTTTTTGGTTTATTTTCTTTTTACACAAGAATCTAATTGTGAGTTTGTTTGAAGTTAAAGACTTGTTTATGTTTAAGCATTATGTGCTTTCATTTGTATTTGGTTTTCTTGTATCGTGATCAGTTTGTGAACTTTTTGTATAAATGATTTAGTACTTGTGTGAACGAGCAATATTTAAATGTTTGTTTCACAGTTATTATTTTAATAAAATGATTTTGTAAAATCATGTTTATATGATTCCCAATCAATTCTTATGAAATCAAATATGGACATTTGAACTTGAGTCTTGAAAGTGATTGTTTTTTTGTTATAGTTTGCAAAACCCATAATCATGGTTGTTTTTTTAATTATTTGCATTCAATTTACTTTTCATCTTTAACAAAAACCATTTTTGCATTTTTGTTTTGTGTTTCAAGTTTTTAGATATAAAGTTTTACACTTTTCATCAATTCTCTGTGGAGACGACTCTTACATACTCGTAATAGTTATAGGTAGCTAAGTCTTTAATATTAATTTGTTATTTATCTAACCACGACAACTACTCTAAGAAACAAGTTTGTGAGTAGGCGAATATTATGTTAAGAGAAGCGTTTGAACACATCGCCTTAGAAAACTCGAATGTTTTTTCTGTTCCATCTTAGGCTGATGGTGAAGGATGCGTATTCTTCTTTGTTCAATGTGTATTTCACATTCACATTTGGTTTGCAAACATTTTGTATATGTAATTTTCTTACAAATAAGTAAAGTATTTTTTTATATTTATATTAATGTTAAAACCCATTTATTTACCTACAATAACTGCATTGTATGATTGTATAAATTACAACACTAAACATATAGTCTGATTGCCAAACATTTCAATGAATCATCATAATAGACTAGATTGCTTCTATAAATGACAATATTAGTTAACTTGTTGAGATCATTACATAGAACAAAACATTTTTTGAATATCAAGTTGGATGAATTTTCTTGCAAAATAACACAAAATTCTTTTGGTTAGCCTAAGACAAATCCCTTGAAAATGAAAAGGAAACTTTGTCCCTCGAAAATGAAAAGGAAACAATTTGAATGGTTGGTGGTTCAGATGGTGCTGCGATAGTCACAATGGTTTGACCAATTATTCGACGTGAGGGCATCGTAAGAAATTAAATTTTAGGTTGACAGAGAAATGGTTTAAACGACTACTGAATTTAATTTGATCTTAGAGTACTTGTTGGATTTACTGATGAATGATCCATCCTAACTTACAAAAGTACCGATATAATTATTGATGATTAGGCCCTAATAAACTTTGCCATGTCTTGTGGCTTATTTAGGATAAACAAAGCCACACAAGGCATAGTTCATCATTTAGATGTTAAAAGACATGCATATAACGATCGGTGAAATAATGTGCTTAATGGGTCATGTCATGTTGTTGATATCGTAGTCACATTCAAGAATAACTAGTCATTGTAGTGTTAAAGCGTGCACATAATGATCTATGCACTAATTCTTGTCATGTGCAAGTGAACTCTGTTAGATTAGACAAAGTTAAATACGGTTATAATAAATTGTTTTTGTGTTAAAAGCATATGTATGATGAATAATACACTCATAAGCCTCATTAAATCCTTTAATGTTTATATTTTCACATCTTATACAAGAGCATAAAAATTATTTACTTTAGATCTAGCTAATTGACAACACATTGAGTTGAAAATGATCTATCACTGGAAACCGATCCCTCAACGGGAACTTGTGCAATCAACAACCATTATATGATCCAAAGTAACTTAGTAATCGGTAAAGAGTAGTCTTAGGGGTTGTTTGGCAGCATCTGAATCAGCTTCTTAATGGTTCATATGTTTGAATGGTTTAACACTTAATGGTTCAGACTTTGTTTGTTTCATGAGCAAATGTCTGAATGGTTCAGACATTTGTCTCAGAATGGTTAAACATTATACTAATGCTGAATGGTTAAAATGTCTAATGTTGAATGGTAAAGACCTCTTATCTGAATTCTTATCTGAATTGGTTAGATATTTGCATTTGAATAGCTAAACGATATACTAACTTTCTTAGTGGTTCAGACTTCTTAATGGTCCAGCATTTAATGGTTTAGACCTCTTATTAGTTCAGTATTTAATCATTTAGAATTTTACAAACAAACCTTAGTGTTAACTACCAACTATTAATTGTAATTTAGAGTGCGAACTAACCTGTGTTAACTACCAACTATTAGTTGTAATTTAGAGTGCGAACTAAGTTATCAGGATAGAAGAGTGTGATTAGCAGTATGGAAGTTTCTATATCACTAGATGCCAATAATAAGAAGGACTACCTTGCTACTAATTAATAGTAATCTATTATCATTATTAATTGCTATTTGTAATAACCATCAAACCGACACGTTCTTTAATGTAGTTAAACAAAATGTGATGATGATTCTCAATCTATAATATACAAATATTTAGTCTGCTTTGGCAATTGTTTTTCACAACTTAAAAAAAAACATACCCGCTCTTAATATTTTCAAATAATCTTATTATGATTCCGCTAGAAATGTAGAAGTACTTAACGAAAAAATGCTTACATTGATCCAAAAAAAATGTTTACACCATTCAAAAAATCTATCCCTACAAGCATAAGTTCATCTTTTCTCGATAAATAAATTAAATACTTTTATCTTGAAAAGTAACTAAAGAAAATTGCAACTAGGCATCTCCATTAGAACTTAATCATTTAAATATCATCGAAGATAAAATGTGGGTATCATTTATTTCTTTTTGTCTATAAAACCCCTTCTTTACCAGTTAACTTTTGCATTCATAGGTTGTAGGCCATCTCGTTCACCAACATCAAAATATTTTATGTGCTTCGTTAAGCTGCAAATTAAATACCCTTCATTTTATTATGGTGACACCTTTTGTCAATAAATATAGAGGTAAAAGAAGTGAGAAGACAAAAGATTATTATGACTTTATATAATAACATATCATCTTTCATTTTTAAAGATATTAAGGTAATAAGCATAAGTGTCATGTATGCCCAAATCAAATGATTTAAATATGCTAAGATGCTAATTAACTTTATCGACTCTAAGCTAGGCTCGGTCACAATCTTCCATGTAGTTTGTGTAGGCCCCAAAAAAAATCTTTCAGGGATTAGCAAATCATATGCTAGCCTCGTGCAACAAGGGGCGTATTTAATTATAAATTTACACTAGTTTTTTCAACTTGCATGTTGCGCGGAAAATTCCACTATTATCCAAAATATCAAAACATGAATGAAACAACTTGTCACAACAACGGTCATTCCTTCGTGAAACTCTAGCTAGCGCTTTAAGAAAGACATAAAAAACATATCATAACGTTGTCATGCCACCGTAAAACTGTAACGCTTGCTCCGTAGTAAAGTAAGCGTCACTAAATCATAAAACACCCAAAGTATACTCTGTCGTAAAAAAACATAATCGATTGTAAATATGATATAAATACTATTAATAAATATTTTTTTCAAATATAATTATTTGCTTTCCATTGTTTCAAAAATTGTATACCTATCAAGCCGATGTCACTTGAATAGATTTTTTTTCTTTTATTAATTTATTGTAGCAAAGAAATACCTTCAAGGGAAAAACAAACCCAATAAAACAGACACATATGTATCTTAAAAGTTTCACTGTTCAATAACTAACAAGTGCTTAGATACATATAATACTAGCATCAAACATTTTCACGTTGTAGCGGGAGGAATATAACAATACCAAATAGCACTATCCGCACACCATCACTACTAATCACTAACACCAAAAAAAGTGTCTTTTAAAAAGGAAAAAACCGTAAAAAATGAATATAAAAAATAAACGTAAAAACATTGAACCACACAAGCGAAGCATAAAATATATGATACAATAAGTAAATCAATCTAGGAACATCACGTTGTAACAGAGCCATTAAACAAAAAATAAAGCATAAAGATGTTGAATCACACACGCATGCCGCGACGTTTTAACTCACAATAGTTTATGAATTATGAAAATTAGGGGAGTAAAGTTTAAAATAAAAAATATTAGCGTTAAATTGTATAAGATGTAAAAGTAATGTGTAAATATAGAAAGTTAAAGCTTATAAAAAAATGGGTACAACCACTAAAGAATACGATACAACCTATAATTCATACAAACGTTGATAATAAGTATATAAATACAAGATATTATGTGTGTTACATACTGATATGTTATATCAGTTTATATTTGTTAACATGAATGAATGAAAGTTTATAAGTTGATTCTACAAAATATGATATTGTGGGGGGTAAAAGAAACAAGGTGACGCTTAATTGCAAAATATATTTAAAATAAAATCACTTGTACTGTTAGAATAATAGAAAATGCAAACCTTAATGGGTTGCATAAAACAATACTAACAGCAGGAGCGCTCACGTCACTAGGCTCGACGGTCCTTAACGTGAGGTTGTAACACCGCTGCCACCCATTGAACCCACCCCACCCTCACCCGAACTCTATTTATTAAATTTTAAAAACATATCTACAAATATCAAATTAACAGTTCAATTTTGATACGACTTAATTCCAAATCTCTTTTTTTCCGTTACATTCAAACTATATGAAAATATCCCATCAATTTTATATTCTTCGGATAGTTTCGAGTCCGATGGGTTGGAATATTATTAGCCTTCAAGCCGAACACGTTGATGAGGCTAAAAGTTGGATAAAACGAATCTTGAAGTGGGATTTAATAACTTTCATATGAATAATTATTTTGGGGAGGACCTAAAATTCAAAGATGAGATGTTTAGAAATAGATTTCGATTGTCTTGTAATTTATTTTTACAGATTGTATAAGATATATGCAACAACTTTGAATGTTTCAATAAGGGTTTGATGAGATGTGGAAAGAAAGTTTAATGTTAATCTATACTACTATATAATACATTTTTTTGGATAGATATGTAATTTTGCCAAAAATACAAGTTTTAAAATAACATGTACAAATGAGTGCATCACATTTAAGAGGGGTAGAATATGAATTTGATTAAAATTTTAAGACACTTTAGGGGTAATATAGTAAATTTATCTATTAAATTTTACAAAACTTAACATTTTTGTCATTGTCTCTTTCATGTACTTAGTAAACATTATTAATATATTATTTAATAATATGATATTATTTAATTCACTTTATTAAATTTTATTTTATTTATGATACTATAAATTGACATTTAAATTTATATTTACTAATTAATTTTTATAACAAAATAATATTTTAATTAAGTATATTATTTTATTTAAATATTTAAGTATATAACTTATATAAATCTTCATATTTAGGATAACTATAATACAATATTTTTCTAGAGGCATATTATTATAAGTTTAATAATTTTAATATTTATCTGTAACTTTTATAATAAAAGTGAAAGAATGATATAATGATAATTTTACATATGGATTAAGACACCCATATGAAAAGTAATGTTTAAATTTCAAAAAATTAATTATTTTATTTTATTTATGCCCTTACAATAAAGTATAATATATGATTGTTTATAATACAAATGCTAAAACATATATACGTGGTCAAACAAAATCGCCATTTACTTTCAATATCGTTTATATATTGTGATTGAGCACTAATCCCTCTTCCCCTTTCTTTTATTCAATTTTTTTAATAATTATATTTTGATTTTTTTAATTTACGTCATAACGCCCCGAGCCGATACTGACTAAAATCGAATTCCCAAAAATTCATGCAACAACCGTACCGCCGCAACGCGCGGGCCTTTCCAACTAGTACAAAAATACATATCGGCAATTTGTTAACTCGTAAGAGGTAATTCACGCGATACATATAACGAATATTTAGCTATGTCTGTTGGGACATAATGTGAGTGTCTTGAATATTTTTGCAATGCCATTGTTATATTATATGATGACAATTTTTACGCAAACCCACTAGTCATGATATTGTATTATTGTACGATACACATCAATATAGACATGGCATTTTGCGAATGTTTGGTAGCATTAAATGGACTCATTGAGCTAGGAGAAATTGTCATACGCATTTGCGAGGGCAATATCTTCGAGGTGATCACAATAATCTAACGATCATTCTTGAAATCGGGGCATCACAAGATTTATGGTTTTGGCATGTGTATTTTGGTGTATCCAATCCTTGCAAAGACATCCACATTCTCCGTCGATCTTTATTTTTCACACTTGAATTGAATGGAATAGCCCCAGTTGTCTGTTTCATGTTAACGAAAATCAATATAAACATGGTTACTACCTACCCGATGGTATATATTCTTCTTGATCAAGTTTTTATGAAATTATATTCCTATCATGTTGAGTACAAAGTAAAGAATTTTAAAAGGTGTAAGAGTCCGTAAAAATAAAAGATGTGGGATGAGCTTTTGGTGTTTTAAAAGTAAAATGATAAATACTTGCACGACCGACTAAAACAATGAAGATAGAAAAAATGATAATCAAATGTAAGCATGCATTATATAAAAAACAATGGCTACGCTATGTCTCTGTTCACATCGAAATCCACCGACCAATTTAGTTGAGAATGAAAATACAATTTTGGAGATAATGACATACATTTTAGGCTTAGATTTGATCGTGTGAAACATGTTACAAAGAACGTAGATATCACAATTTCGAAAGACGAAGATTAGTTTATTGGTATAAGTTACATTTATTTTTAAGTTATTTATTTAAAAATAGTTTTTATGTTTAAGTTTTAACTTTTTTAAATTTTATGAAGTTTTTGTTTAAAAAATTTGTGTCAAGAGTCCCTTTTCAAACTTTATGGTATGATGTGACATGTTTTAATGTGATAATTTTTCTTATACTCATGGTGTAATAAAGCACTTATAGCATAAGTGCCCCCTCCACCCTTAACATTTACTTAAAACTATACAATGTAGTGATGTACTTCTATAAAACATTTGTTAAATACTCTGTGTACTTATGTATGGTTGATTATAGTTAAATAGATCTCATTGGAGACATCAAAATCTTGAAAATAAGTAAATTAAGCTTAACATTAAATTTTAAAGCAAATGGTTCCAATTGATTTGCATTTAATCAAAAGCATTGGTCCTCCATGATTACCTAGGATTTTAAGTCTGTGATTGATCATGATCATGGACCAAGTCCTTATTTGGAAAAAGTCAATAAACGTTTAATTTTCCAAAAATAGAAACCATTTGATTGCATTTACAAGCACCAAGCTCCACCAACAATCACCATGTACATTCTTAATAATAATATTTGTCTCCAATAGCAATAGTTCATGTTTGCGGGTATCTTAGAAATATAACACACACTAATGCTCTAATTTAATACATTGTTTTAATTTTATATACTTTTTTCTAATATAAATAACTCCATCTTGGGTTTCTAATTTATTTAAAGATGAAATCTTTGACTCTTAATTCAAGAAACCAGATATTAGAAAAAAAGATACATTGATTAGAAAATAGGATGTGGGTTACTCATCAGCTTGTCACGCTCAAAAAATAATTAACATAAGAACCAGGTTTGTAGTAAAGGAACTTAGTTTTACTTAATGAGAAGTCAAAAACTGAGTGTTATATTGTCAAATATAGTTTGTTTACCACTTTAATTCCACCCGTCAATCCGTTTAACATTTTATAACTTGATTACAACCCGACATTCCTTTGACCGGCTTACATCTGTCGTTTTAAGCTTGCAAAGACTTTTGTGTATTCGAGTTAAGATTCATGTTTTAACACAAATATAGATACGATTATGGGTTTGAACTCAAATCATCACTCTTACTCAGCATTGTCATTCTTAGGGGGTGTTTTTTTTTTCTATTCTTGATCCTTTTTGTTTGCTTCGCGTAGACCACGCATAGATATTGAGGTCAGCAGATTGTTTGTTTTTTTAAAAACTTTTATTAAGTAAAGTCTGCGCGAGATTTGCATGGTACAGACTTGACACAATACTTCTAAAGTTTTTTAAATTTTGCAGAGGATTAAACACCCTCACACACCACCACCCATGTCACCACCACCGTCCACCACCACCACCATCCTCCGCCACCACCATCCGCCACCACCACCACCACCATGCGCCTCCACCCACCGTCCGCGTGGAATAGGATGTGTTTTTATGGTTTTATAGCTACTAAAAATGTGGAATAAAATAATTTAAATAAAATATATCTTTATTGTTTTATGAATATTATTGTAGTGTTGTATAACTTTTATTTAAATGTTAATGTTGAAGTACTTTTTAAAGTTTAAAAAATAAGGTTATTTTAATTACAAAATATTTTAACAGTCTACAAATATTAAAAAACAAACAATCTTTTTTTTAAAACGACAGACATGTGGTCCACATATTCTTCTGTAGATATTTACACACTGCAGACATTTTACTGAAAAAAATAAACAAAAAAACAAACAAACACCTTAATGATGTATTCTTATAATTCAAATTTTCAAAAGGCCGGCAAAGCCCTTGCTCAGGGTTTATTTAAATCCAGGCATCCAGCCCACTATCTAGCCCCTTCCTTTAACAGCTAACGAATTTCAATAAAAAAAGAAAAGAAAAAAGCTAACCACTTTCTCACTTAAGTCTCAAGTTTATTTCTGTAATTTTGATTCATTTATCGTTCTAAAACATATATATTGAGGCACAAAAATTTTCATTCTAGATTCACAATTATACTATACAAATTGTTGCAGTCGTTAAACGTGCATGTATGTTATTTCAACTCAAACCGACCGATGTCATTCATATGTAACCATATATCTTGACACCTTCATACATCTAAAGCATGCAAGATGATATTTCTTGTATCATTATCATCCTACTGTAAGTTCATCTTCCACTTTCCCAACACAAAAGCTCAAAACTTACTACAATTTTAGGTCTTTAACTTACATCACAATAAATATAAAAAAAAGAAAAAACTTTATATAATAGTAAGCAAGTTTTATTAGTGTTTTAATTAGATTATTAATATTTTTGTTTGTTATAATCAGGTCATTAAGGTTTTAATAATGTAACAACTGATTCACTAATATTTTTATTTGTTCTAATCAAGTTATTAAAGTTCTGTGAGTGCTATAATCAGGTCACAAATATTATTTTTATTGTTTTAAATAATTAATAATTTTTTTAAAATAATTCAATTTTTTATTAATATTGATAATTTTTTTGAAAAAAATCAATTTTTTGAAATTATTTTGCAACTTATGAATGACCTGGGTAGAACAATCTTGAAACCTGTATTGATTTGATTGGGATAAAAAATTTACGAGTGACATAATTAGAACAATTTAAAACTTGATTATTGTTTTACCTTCCTAAAGATGCAAGTGATGATGGTGGTAACCATCGTTTTCACGACAGGATCGGACCGGTCGGGGATTGGCCCCCTAGCCGGTCCGGTTCGCTATGATTTGGTTTGTGGCGGTCGAACTGGGAAACCGGACCGGTTCGAACCAAAATTTGATTTTTTTTATTTTAATGAGTAAAAACGAGGTGTTAAACCACAAATTAGTGTAATAGATATACAAATATAGTTAAGTTTTATATAAAACTATAAAATAAATATATAAAACATATATAAATTACTTATATTTAATTATATATATAATTATGACGTCATCCGGTTTTTAAATCCGGTCCGACCACCAAACCAGTAAAACGTCCAGTTCGACATCCGATCCAGTTCTTAAAAGATTGGTGGTAAAACCTTTTAATTCTCTCATGTCTTTTCATTATTATATACTCATAGTGTCCTTTTTGGACTTTTTTTTTCTATTTTGACCATCAATTTTAATGATAATTGACTATATTAAATATTGTTATAATAAAATTCCCATTCTCTCATGTCTTTTCATTATTATATACTCATAGTGTCCTTTTTGGACTTTTTTTTTTCTATTTTGACCATCAATTTTAATGATAATTGACTATATTAAATATTGTTATAATAAAATTCCCAAAATAATATAATTGTGTTTATTTAAACAAGTTGAGTTTTTATAACGCCACATGGAAATCTAGTCAGTAAACACTCAGCAAACCATTGGCAATATTGGTTAAGGATTGGTAACACCACCCCCGGTTTTGACTTTTGAGGGATGAAATTTCTTTACTGATTTGGTAACTCCATCGATTCCACTCATCTCAACGGCTTTGTAGGCGTAAAATGTACCGTTGGGGCATTTTTCAAGTAAAAACTACAACTTTTTTACTTTATATATAGGGCAAATATCATAAAAAAAATTAATATATTTTTAGTTTTTTTCTTACAAAAATCTCTCTATAAACTTTTGCATGTAAAAATTTAACATACTTTTTGTTTTGTCTCATAAAAGTCACCCTACAATATTTGCACAAGAAAAATTAACATACTTTCGGTTTTTTCACTTAAAAAACTCTCAACTCGTTTAAGTTATGGAAACAACTATATTGAGGGACTTTTATTTGAAAAAACAAAAAATATGTTGGTTTTTTATGTGTAAAAATTGTTGAGGGACTTTTATAAGACAAAACAAAAATTATCTTGTTTTTTACGTCCAAAAAATTATATAGGGAATTTTGTGAGAAATAACTTAATATGTGTTGATTTTTATAATATTTACTCTTATATATAGGTTAAAATTATAGTAAAAAGACTTTTATTCTTAAAATGGTAAAAAAATACACAATCAGAGTGAAGAATTTTGAAGTCAAAACTCTTTGAGAATTCGAACTTGTAAGGCTTTTGGTAGTTATCTTTTTATCCCTATATTTTCCCGAGTGACACGTTAGTGTCACATATGCTTTTTTTTCTCAAATTCTTATAAGTTTTTTCTCAAATTCTTCTAAGGTTTTTCTCATTACAAAGTGTCATCCTTACATTTTCATGTTTCCTCGTTCCTTTTTCAAAAAGTGGGGTGGCGAGGTTGGTGTAACCCTGTGAATTTTCACCGAGCATGGGTGTAAAATTATCCCGCGTTTGCGGGGTAATGGCATATCCATGATTTTTTCTTAGTGTCGGCAAGAAATATATCATGTTAGAATAATTCACGTTAGAGTGGTTAGAAGAGTTAGTGTGAAAAAGTTATATTAAATCATAGCAAACTCCATAGATCATGACACAAGTAATGATATAGGCATATAGCCAATCAAAAAACAATTAGAACATATTAACCACACCAAAGTATATAATGTGAAAGAACAAACCTCATAAGTCATGATTAGAAGATGGGGTTCATTCACTTAATTCATGTTTTTTCAGTCGGCAACAATGAACAACTAATAATTTGTATAATATTCATCTATTTTTTGACAAGGATTTGCTTTAATAACCCAATAACTATTTCAGTGAGACCACTTTCTTTGCAAAACCAATTCACACACAACTATAAAATCCATAACTTATAACAAAATTGATCAACCATCTATAAGGCGCTTTTGAGTTTTGATATAATCTGTAGGATACAAATAATTTATAAAGAAACTAACATTGATGGGTTGAAAGTGAGTGGGGTCTTGCAACCCCCTCAACCCATACCGAATCTAACCATGTTCCGGGGGTGATGTTCCCACCCGAGGTCAGAAATTCCCAACTCACCCTCCCCCGGGCTCGACACCATCTCACCTAAAACACAAACAACAACTTTGCTGGTTCAAAGGTGGGCAACTTGGTTCAAAAAATGTTTTCCCAACTTAATATCATGTGATAATTTTCACATGCTTTCAGTGATAAACTTTTAGTATATATTGTACAACCATTAGAATTGTTATTTTTGTTATTAATTTCTTATCAAGAATTATTCTGTAAAACACAAAATTCTAAGATGTGGTATTAAGTAAAAAAGGAAAGTTGATTGTATTTTTGTCGTGACTGTGTCCACAAACTTATATGTAGTTAATTGGGCCAATTGTATGTTAGTGGACAATGACTTTTAAAACTTATGTTGTGGGCTATGGACTTTGCTTATCACATGAGAATGAATTAGATTAGTATAAAGTATAAACAGTATACAATGTTAGTGGTGGCTTAACACTTAATTTAATGTATTTAGATCTTGAGATTTAGAATACGGTATTAGCTTTTTTTAGTTAAGTTGTATCTTGATCTCACATTTATTTCTAAAATTTGAACATGGTGCAATGCAACATGAAAAATTTGGCGTAACTGGGCGTCTCCTGCCGACCAATCCTACTGCTAACATGAGTGAGGTAAATCACATGTATCACACTAATCATCTGGTGTTGGGGTTTGATATCCTGACCTTCACCACTGATACATTGTAGCATATCGCAAGGACAATGCAATGAGAACGGATCTCCTGTTATCACTTTAGAGCTTAGGAAAACCTTACCGTAGTTATGTTGGGTTACCTTTCATATATTTTATTTATTAAAAATATATGCAGCTGAACAATTACTTATTTTATTTTGATAGTTAATTTAGGATCTGATAGTTTTATTTTTGTCTTTTAAGTCAACCCATTCTGATTCAAATAAAAAAAAGCCTATATTTAGATAGACCGGTCTCAACCTGAACCCAAACTCTAAAATTTTATTAGCAATCAAATATAGAAAAAGATAATGGTAGTTAAAATTTTAAATGAAAAGGATATGAAATGGGGGTGGGGTTATTGTGAAAAGGAAAAAAAACTAAAAATTATTAGAATGATTATTATTCATTAGATCTTAAATTCAATGGCCAAGAAAATTTAGTGGCACAATAGTAAATAATTGAAACTTTAAATGATAGATCAATGGTATTTTAGTCTTAACCACAATTTCAAGTTTCATCTTTTTTAAACATTCATAACTTCTACATATAACATTATTTTTTTTAAAATACACCATAAAAACAAATGGCTAATGTTGATACATAAAAAACAAGGTTTTTTACCTTATTTCAGGTTATTATGTAATATTCATCAGCTCATTATGTAATATTCACCAGGTCATTATGTAATATTCATCAGATCATTGTGACTAATGTTGAGCATTTTATTATGCATTGTGTTATCTAAAAATGATGATTTTCAAATAACACAATGCTAAAAATATAACTTTTTATGTTTTCCAATTCATTGTGTAATCTTGATAAGGTCATTGTGCAATTCTCATCAAACAGTTCATTGTATTTATTGCTAATTATCATTTCTAGTGCTAACCATTTTGTTACTTATTGTGTCTAATGTTAACCATTTAAAATGAAAATGAACACAGTGATAAAAGTGTAAATTTTTTATGTTTTTTTCTAGTTTATTGTGTATTTCTTATTAGAATATTATGTAATCCTAGTCAAGCAACTCATTGTGTCTATTGTTGATTATCGAGTCTAGTATTGGTCGTTGTGTTACCCGTTGTGTATAATGTTGACTATTGTGTTATGTATTGTGTTTTCTAAATTGATGATTTTCAAAATAACACAATGCTAAAAATGTAATTTTTTTACATTTTGCAGTTCATTATGTATTCTTGATCATTTCATTGTGTAATCTTCGTCAAGCAGTTTATTGCATCTATTACTCATTATGTCTATTACTATTCATTAAGTCTATTGCTAGTCATTTTATTACCTATTATGTCTAATGTTGACCATTGTATTTTTTTAAATGATGATTTTCGAATAACACAATAATGAGAAATGTAAACATTTTATGTTTCAAGTTCATTGCGTATTCTCCATCAAATAATTGTGTAATCCTCATTAATTCATAAAATTACACAATTACCAATTACACAATGAGTTAAAAAAAACGTGAAAAGAGCTTTGTTGTTTTATATCAACACTATATGTGTTTTAAAGATTAAAAATATTTGCTTTTATGGTAAAAAAAATTTAAAAAAATAGTATCGTATGTAAAAGTTATGAATGTTTAAAAAATGTGAAACTTATAAAGGGGTAACATTACTAATTTTGCCCCCAATATAATTTTGATCAAAATGGTACATGTCATATTCTTAATACTTATTACACATTTTAGTTTTAGAAGACTCTGTATTTAAACTGGACGTTAGGATGGGAGGGGGTGCTCAAAATAGGTGCTCAAATTTTTTTTAAGGATATGAAAAATATAAAGTGGGATGTAAATGTTCTTATTTTATTCTAGTTTTATGTGGGTAAGGTGCTAATGATCCCCTCACGATCAGTTACATATTAACTTTTTAATCTTGCATAATCTAGGTTTTAAAATATTAAAATTTCCTTGGATATCTAATTAAGTTGATCATTTATGTCTCACTCAAACATTCAAACATGTTGATGGTACTCTTAAAAGTTCAATTGGACAATTTAAAAAGAAACAAGAGCGATTATATATAATTTGTTTTGACAACGTAGCAGAATTAGACCATACACCATTATTATATATGTGGTGAACTATCATGATGGTTGATTTGAAACGAGGCAAATAATTATGAAAAGATATTAGTAGACGGTTATAACTGAAGACGATGATTTATTTGCATCAAAAAGAAAATGTCAACAAATACTCCATCGGTGGTAACTCAGTTACTACTGACAACTAAGTTACTATTGAGTAATTACCATTGCTCGCACATACCGTTGGTGAGCTACTGTTGATAGCTAGTTGTCGCACGTCGTTTGTTCCTATGATCAATTTTGATGCAATGTTTAACCAATTATGCCAATCCAAAGCAACTTTCAACGGCTTTCATCTCAATTACCATCAAGGTGTTGTCCTCAAACCCTCGTCAAGAGGTCTATGCTCTCTAGGAATCCTGATGCTCGAAGAGACTTCACCCTTAACTCCCAAGATTTTTGGGTGGCAAAATTCAAAAGTCTTAAAACAAATTTGTACTCTACACCTGTTTAATTTCTATCAATGTTTTATTGTGTTTTTTTTTTTTTGTCTTTGAATTTGTTATTCATTAGGTGGTGTGAGCCTCTTTCTTGTCACTCATGGTGGCTAATTTGTATGATATAATTATCCTTCAGCTTCCCGTTGGATTTACTTTTATTCATATAGTAATTTGCAGTTAAACATATATATAATTATAGTTCTTATTGTTCATTGCAAATCATGCTAAACAAGAAGGCATTAAAGTATTATATAAAGTAATATATATTAGAGTTCTTTGCTAAGCGACCTAATATAATCAAATAATTGTTAATCATCAGTTAATAAAGTCAAAACATTATATAATGTTTGCTGCGATTTCAAATTTTCTAGTAGTGGTGTTTGTTTATTACATTTCTTGTAGACAAATAACCACGCATGCACGATAATTGGTCAAACATGAAGGCTTGCATCATGGCATGACAATTGTAAATTAATCGTCAAAGTCAAACAGATTAATTTCTAATCTTTTCCTAAAAAATGTCAACGATTTTTAAATTCATTGTCAAGCCAAGTGGAAGTTGACCAATTAAAAAAACAGCATACGTAAATGGGATATTGATTGTTCTAAAGTCAAAGGGGGTGAAAAGTTCTAACATTTTCCTTTGTTTTAGTGTTATTGTTAGTCAAAAGTAATCAAGAGTAGACACTAGATTAACCATTAATTAGGCTGCTGGTTTGTGATTATGAAGTAATGAAATAGGAAACACCGTTTTTCACAAAGTATAAGATAAGATTACGTACATCAAATCGCGAAGTAATTCAACCCTCCCGAACCCTACGTAAAACAACAGTTAACTCAAGCATCAGGTAATTATTTTACGTCAAAAGTAATCAACTAATATACCTCACTATTTATTATTGAAAATCACAAGTGGTTGAATGATTGAAACGTGTCAAGACAATACAACAACTACTACAACGATCAAAATTTGATCAGTTTGCATACAATTGATTGAATCACTTGTAATAAATGTGTAATTACTAAATGATCTAACATTATTTTATTTGTCTCAAAATCAAATTGTGTTTTAATTTCGCTTTTTCTTTTATTTTCAAATTTAATGCTTGACATAAATACATAATCACGTCAAATGGTGCTAATACTCGCTAAATCAAAAGTATACATTTTTTTTCTGAATGGCGGAAATTTTTATTAGAAACCGGCAACCATCAAGGAGCTAGAGTATCAAGATACAAGCACCAAACGATACCTAACCATCCTACCCGAAGTCGATTCAATTTAGTTTGATTATAATAGTATTATTATTAATAATATTATATTCTTATAGGCTTTTATTTGTACATTTGTTCAATCAATTTTACATTCTGCATGTGCTCAATTTGATTATTTTAATATTAATTTATTTAACATTTAATTTGATTTTTCTTTAATAACTTTGGCTCGATAAATTAAAAAATTTAAATAAACGGTTTTAATTTTTTCCACAACATGATATAAAATTTATAGAAAACAAAATTGAACTTAAAATAACATATAAGCTCGTAAGTGGCTTTGACACATGCTTGAATTGACACTTCGAAGGATAATGAAGTCAACATATGTTTAGATTTACATAACAAATAAAGTATTTATATTTTTTTAGTTTATTTAAACTTGTATTCTTTATTTAATGAAATAGTACTTCATGTTTTTGAAAAAATAGTTTTTATTTGTTTTCAATTAATATTATATTTGTTATTAGTTTATATTAAAGTAAATTAAATAACTAGAAAATGGTTTAGGGATGGAAATTATGAGCTCCTGCATCTTAGGCCAAGGGATGTGCATCTTGGGTGGAGGTGTGAGGGGTGTAGCACACCACTCTCCCTAGGCATTAAGGGACGTGAAATGAGTGTTCATGGAGAATTCAACAGACGTGACAAGGCTGATGGTGGATCCCTCTGTATACAATTAATATTTTAATCATATTAAATCAATAAAAATGGGTGAAAGGGGTTGACCAATTCTTTGGTTTAGTGATTGGGTGAAGGTGAAGTGAAAGGATGTGAGGTGAGTGATGTGGCGTTTACGTGGGCGTTAAAGTACACTGCATAGCCTTAGAGAATGGAAAGGAAGAAAGTTGGAAATCTAATGGGGCGTCTATGTTAAAAGGAAAAGGAGTTAGAGTTCTAGGGATTGAAAAGATTGACTCCTTCCCACAAATGATAATTTGAGCTAACATATTTGGGTACTGTTGTCACATTCTTTAATGACTATCAGGGGCGGTCCTGATAGGGGCGGGTGGGCGGCTGCCTAGGGCCTAATCTCCTCAAGGGCTCGAAAATTTTATTTTATTTTACTTTTTTTTGTATTGTATATGTATTTTTTCTAGAAAACTATAATCTATTAATTAATTTATTAACAAAACCAATAACATTGTGATTATTTTAGCTAGCTTTTATTCTAGCCCCGAGCCAAATGTCCCTTAATAGATTCTTGAGACAGGTTCTGATGACTGCCTTTATTTTTCCTTACATCTGGGCTTGATCTTCTACAATACATTGGCTTAGCTCAATGCATTGGCTTAGCTCAATGTTAGTAATTATCTTCACCATTCTCCTATAGTTTAATAGCTTTTTATAACATCAATGACCATCTACGCATTACCTAGGGAAGGTATGAACGTGTGACTCTTAGGAACCTTTCAGGTCTCTAACAACTAGATTATTTGGTGATGGTTGTTGATAACATTTTAGGTATTAAATTTTCTTGTAGATGATCTATTTTTATTACAACATGAGTGGGGTGTTATAGTTTTGGTGGTTGCAAACTGTATTTCTTATTATTCTTAGCAAAATTTATCTTTCTAAATTAACAAATTGATAGACATTGATTGAGATCAATTTTATACTTTGACAATTCCCATGATTATTCAATCAATACACGAATGATATTTTAGTACATGTTTATGCTAATGTTGACTCAGCTAAATATCCTAATAATCTTCACTTGATAATTGATTGTTGTGTGTTTCTTAGATCCAACCTTATCATATAGAATTCCAAGAATCCCCACTCTTAGTTGATTGAGCACTAAAGCTTATTAGTGTACAATAGCATATATTGTTTTCAAGATTTTATGTATTATTTCTGTGTTACTTAATTTACATGCATATAATTCTATTGCATCTACCCATATTATGGCATGTAATATTAAACCATATATCTTGCGGTCAATTAATCTTCTATTATTATACAAAACATCTTGAGATTCATCTGACATAGTATTCTTGGCATGATCATCATGTAAACTTCTTCAAGTTTATTATGTTTATGAGACTAATCAAGTTATAAATATCTGATTGGTTTCCATTAGGTTTGATTATAATCTACATGAGTCTCACTTTGCTTCGGCCATTGATCTTCCAAAAGGATGTTAGAGCTCATATACATGCATAGCAACATACCTCTTCAACCTCTTCCCTTTTAAATCTTCTTAATTGTTATCCTTGTGGCTTGATATGGCCATATGATCATGTTATGACATGTCGAGGTATTAGTTGTAATTAGTTACAATTTGTTACTCTACTATAGTGACAAGGCTATGACATCCCATGTCTTTTTTTTAATTCTATAACTTAAACCTTTCGCAATGAACTAATTCAAACATAAATATAAATCAATATTAAACCATTAATTGGATGATTAATCAATGTTAAATTAACATATGTTATATATTGATAAAAGTCTAGACTTTAAAATTGTATTTACTATTGATAGTTTCAACTTCCAACTCCTTAATTTATGATTCTAATTTCTAGAGGACCACTAGATTAATAGATCAATCATGCACATTATTTGGTAGCAAATTATGACCGCGTGACATGTGTAATCTTGTTAGCTACTTCTATAAATCCAAGATCTGAATTATAAATGTTTTTTTATTAATTTGTCAACCACATTTGTATATCCAATTAATTACAAAGTCAAAATAGCTATGGCAATTGCAAGTTGACCAAGATAATTGTGTGAATCAAGATGCATGCATACAAATCGATAATCGTATTAGTTAGCATACATCTATAAACCACAAAATTGTATATTAAACAATAACAACATTGACACCATTTAACTAAAATAAATTCAAGAAAACTAAAAAAAAAAGGAAAACATAAAATAATATTTTCTACACAAGAGGAAGCATTTCTTGAACAAGGGATGGTTGTTGTCATTTTCATTTAATTAGAAAAAGGTGGCGGAGAGGTTTGTTGTGATGTCGGCTCATTAAAGCATATAAAGTAATTTGGGTTAAGAATGCATCATAAATAATTGCACAAATGATTGACAAGTGAGTCATGAAAATTGCATAGGGTGAATTTTACACATGGTAATTATGATATGATTTTTAGGAATAGTTTGATTGAGTAAGTTTTATTTGTTTATGAGTTTATTAAGATGATATACTATTATTGAATTTACAAATTTAACATGAGTCAAAACAAGCATACATGCCCATCACCATTGACTGCCATTATCACTTAACAGTAATCACTGCCACCACAAGCGCCATGTTTAGAGTTGTTACCAGTCGTTTGCCGGTCATAAATATGAATATATATATATATATACGGATCTTTTTATAAAAATATTTCTGAACGAAAGTTGTCCGAAGACTTTGAACTAGTCAAATGTAAATTTTTATAATTTTATGAAACCGTTTACTATTTTAAAAACTTGTTTAAAAACATATTAAACATTCTGTCCAAAATCTAAAATTGGTACAATAATCGTTTTTCAATCTATCTTTCGCTTATTGGCATACCTAAGCGTCCTAACTTCTTGTAATGAATTCCGACCTCAAGTTGTTGTTTTTTGTCATTTAGGACATCACATTTGACTCTTGACATTCAAGCTTTCTTATGTACTCTACAACCATCACTATTATTATAAGTTTCCCATGTGAGTTCTCCATGCCCCTTTTTACTTTATTTCACACATTTTAGAATTAAACATGTTAACCTTATAAACTTACACTTGTAAACATCGCTTGATACTTGTAAATGCACATGCAATTCATCTTTACCTTTTTGCCATGGTTATTTGTGTTATGATAAGTCTTATATGAGATACATATTTTATTTACAATCATTAACTATTGTTAGCCTGATGATGTCTTAGATCTTTAGGCCTGACAAGCCTATTTAGTGCTAAAGCCGATGTATTGTCGGCTCCTGATGACGTATGACTTGTTCATCATGGGAACCAAGTACACTTAGCCAATCTTATAAACTTGTAATCAAGTCGAGGTTTGGTTGTAATTATATGTGTTCTATAAACTTGCTAACTCATAACCATTGACATGAATTGCTACTTGAAACTCTTTATATATATATATATATATATATATATATATATATGTGTGTGTGTGTGTGTGTGTGTACGTTTAACCCATGGAAACTCACTAACTTTCAAAGTTGACATTTTATTTTTAATATGTTTCAGGTTTGTTACTTGAGAAACTCTTCTTGCTCATATAGGACTTGGACTTAGATAAATTAAACATCTTATGTTGTTGTTTATATTTTTATGTATTGTAATAACTTAATTGACTTGTATTGTTCAATGAATAATGATATTTAATATTATTTCAACTAATTTAGTTCCATGTGCTATGAACAATCGTTTCACATTCGTCCGCCCCGATGATTCCGCCGTCGGTCGGGGTGTGACATGTAAGTTACAAACCACTCATTTACATATATGTAAGTTAAAGCTGGTGATATTTAGTTGTTTTATATAGTTTATTGTTCATGTCTGATATACACATGTGTAAAACAACTCAAGTAACATTAGACTTAATTTACGTTTATGTAAATTAATGGTTATATGATTCTAAAAATAAAAAGTGGTTTTGCAATGATCCTAACCCTACATACATATATATATACATATATATATATACACACACACATATATATATATATACACACATATATATATGTATATTGGTATATATATACATATGTACATATTTATATATATGTTTATATATATATATATATATATATATATATATATATATGTGTGTGTATGTATATATGTGTATATATATATGTGTATGTGTGTATGTATATATATATTTGATATTTTAAAATTTTCTTATTTTCTAATTTTTGTATATTTAGGAGTTAAATTTATAAAGCATCTCTTTCTCAGTTTATTTAAAAATAATTTTTAATGTAAAAATCAATTAAATAATATTAGTATTTAATGTAATTATTAAGTAGGAGATAAAAACAGAAAATTAAAATTAAATGATCCAGAGTTGTATCAAGTTATCTTAAAACCTTCTATTATTATAATAGATATACTTTGATTCCAACCCATTTCTTACACGTCACTAGCCCACATGTTCTACCACGCTTATTGATAATATAATTGGTGTTACTAATCATCTTATGTAATTGAGATTTTATACTTGATTTAATGAATATTAAGCTACTAGGTTAGTACCCATGTAATACACGGATTGAATAAACAAAATACTAATTTATTATCAATAATAACTTATGCATTATAAAATCATGTCTGAAGAAAAATTATGATGTTAATTACATATAAATAACTACTTTAAGCATAATATTTTAATGTAAAATATAATTAAAGATATATGTACTTTAGTTTAGGAAATAAAACAATTATACCATCTTTTTAATCTCTTATGTAAAAAGTTTCATTTTTAAACATTCGTTTTAAGATTTATTATAAAAAATATTTTTTAAAATATGGTTTGTATTTATTCGGGTTGTTTTAATATGATTTTTTTAAAATATTTCACATGTTTATAATTTTTTAAAACAAAACGACTTAAAATATTTTGTTTAAAAATGTTTAGTGTTTTCAAAAATTTCATATCATATAAAACTTTAGTTTCTTGTTATTTAGATTTTAATTAAAAGATGTGATTTCTAATTTGTTTCATGAAATATATTCTAAAAAAAGAGTTTGTTTTTTTAATTAGATAAGAAAGAGAAACATAGCATTTTTAAATAATATTTATTTTTAAGAAAAGAGGGAAATTTATATGAGTATTTAAATTACTATAATATCGTTTCGGGGAGAAATTAATTTGTAAATTTTAAAAAAAATAAAAAGTAACAAAAATATAGATTAAGATAAAAAAACTAAAAAAAAACTTGATTTATTAGATAAAGCTATAACTCTCGAGAAAATCCGATAGTAGTCAATTCGGTGGGGTTGGCGACACCCAAAACTCTAAACGGCACCGATTGATCACGCCAAGAGTTTTTTTCTCACCACAATGAAATGATGCCAATTAACTACTAAAACATTAAAATAATATTTCTCGCATTAATTTACTTGTTTTCATTGTGGTTAAATATAGAGATTTTCTTATTAATATAGAGATTTTCTCACCACAATCATGACTTTTCGATCCTCGAAGAGTGATTCCATATTGATGGACACCTTATAAATTTTGTATAATCATTATATTACATAGATAAGAGTTATTATAATTATTTTTATAATGAGGAATCATGATTAGATTAGGTTTCTTTTGTATTTATTCTCATGTTTAAATAAATGATAGGTATATACACAATATCTAACTAGGTTTTTTGTTATTTTATATAGTATAATAGACTTAGGATATTTCTTTCATTTTTCTTCTCTCTCTCTTTATACTCCTCTTTGTAGTTTTTGGCGTTAGGTCTTGATTATTTGTCGGTCTTCTTCCTTCATCACCCACCTTGTGTTACAACTTTTTTACTTTTCTTATATCTCATCCTTCTTCATTGACACATTATACGTATATGCAGATTATGTTTTATTTATTATTCTCACTTTGTCGTGTCGCACCATACCCTTTATGTCACACTTCTTGTTGCCTTATTATGATGTTGGATCCGTCACATATTTGTCGCCATGTAGTTTTTGTTTACTCTGTATGTTTTCAATATTGCAAGTTTTTTTATACCAACATCTTTATTGTTTTTTGCTTCTGTCTAATCATCTTATTCATTTCGTTTCAACTGCAGAAGAGTATACTGGTTGAATATATTAGTTATGATTCATTATGTAAATAAGATTTATAGGCATTATCCTTGTCATAATTTGGAGTTATTATTAGATTAAGTTTTCTTTGTACTTGATTAAATTCTTTTATGTTATTGATGAATAATACGAAAATATCTAAAGGGTTTACATTATTTTATAACCACATCTACTTATTCTATCAAAATTTTTGTGAAAAACTAATTTCTTTCACCTTACTATATTTTTGAAAGTTTAGGGGTCAAAACGAAACCTGAGCATAGAAGTGAACTTTTCCGAATATTATTTACAAGTCAATATTTGGGTTTTATTAAGTATTTATAGTTGCTAGTTAAACAATTTTACGAGATTATGTGACAAAAATAGTAAAAATAGGAAGATGTTATAAAAGCATACCATAGTGCTGGCAGTGGTCATGTGTATGTGTATAGCAGTGATAATGTAAGAGAAAATTAAATAAGAACGATGATGAGAGAACAAGAGAACATATAGAATGATAAATAGAATATTATTATTATTATTATTATTATTATTATTATTATTATTATTATTATTATTATTATTATTATTGCCTTACGGACTTGGTACAAAAAGAAACTCAATACATCTTTTAAATTGATGCTACAACTGTCCTTCTACTTTCTGATTGATACAAAATCATCACAATTCTTTTTCTCTATTATTTCAATCAAGAAAACTCGATCTATGTACAATTAGGTGTGCTTTCGAGTCTTCCGATATTCCTTGATGATTCTTTTATCCTTCTCTTCTTCGACTAAAACTGTTAAAAATTATTAAACATCGATCTAAACTGACATAATAATTATCTCCTTTTCAAAAAATTATCAGCCTTCGCATCCAAATAGCTAGGTTCAGATATGTTGTCTCAAGATTACTAATGCTTAATCCATCTCAATCAGGTAACGAGGTCTTATTTCAACCGTTTCTTTTTATAACTGACTTCTACGAAAAAGTTTTATCGGCAAACCATTTTGAGGGAGGGCAAATGGAGCGTAGTGAATCTCATTCTGAGGGCCAACCATCGACCATCTGTGGATAATTACAGAAACTTTATTAAAACTTGAAAAGCAGATAAGGTATTATATGCTACTCATAAATATAAATAGCTAAAAGGTAAGTAAAATTTCATTAAAAATTATAGTGAGATGAGTCTCCTATACCATAAGGAGAATATATGCACATGTGTATGTATGTGTATTTCTAATCTAAAACTATAGTTTGAATTTCCAGTTTTATTTATTTTTTTAATATATATATATATATATATCCCCTTAAATTAATGTAATTTTGTAATTTTAAGAATTGGGTACATTTCACCAACCTGTACTTTGTAGTCATGTGATGTATGAGCACTAACATCTCCAGCTTGGCAAGTTCATTCCCAGGACATGAGTGGGCCCCATTGCCAAATGGCAAAAATGTATTGGGTTTTGGTGCCACCTGCCAAAATAATGTCATATTCAATTTCCCAGCCAACTAAATAAGAACGTGCCATATTTAAGTCATCAAAGAAATAAAAAAAAAATCCCAATTTTTTATATTTATTTTTAATTATATAAAAATTTAAATCTAAATAACTTTAATTATGATTCTCACCTCAAATCTTGACGGGTCGAACTTCTCTGGGTCCGGAAAATTATCCGGACTATGATGAATGTTTCTGAAAAGTGGCAATACCTTCCATCCTTTCGGAATCAAATACCCTGTAAACAAATCAAACAAACGTATTCAGTAAAATATTTTGTACAGTTTAAGGAGAAACTTTTCTTTTATCATTAGGTATATATATAACTAAATTTATGTATAGAAATACAAACCTTCAAATTCAACATCTTCAACAGCTTCTCTAAATGTAAAAGACAATATTGAAGCAACTCTGAGGGTTTCTTGGATGACTCTTGAAGTCACAGGCATCTTCTTGGTATCTACCCAAGTCAAACACTTGTCATCTTTATCTTTCATTATCCCCTCTTGTTCTTCCTGAAAAGTCAAACCCATAATCCCCATTACAAAATTGTCATCAAACACTCAAAAACAGTGGATGTTAATGTTAAAAAAAAATAATAATTATCTTACAGTAACAGCTTGTAAAACACTGGGATTTTCAGCCAGATACTTGATGATCCATGTCAAGACACTAGCAGTAGTGTCCCGAGCCGCGAAGATCACACCGATGATGTTATCGGCGATTTGTTCGTCAGAGAGTCCTTCTTTCTCCTCCATGAAGGAACCCAACAAATCGTTGTGTTCTTTGCTCGTTTCTCTTCGTAAAGATAAGATTTTGGCTAAGATCTGAGCTAATTCTTTCCTCGCCTTCATCGATTTGTGGAACAACGTCCCGGGAAGATTAATCGGCATCGAATTGTACCCTTTTTCGAGAATGTAATAACACCTTTTTAGATCTTCTCTGTATAGCACCTCGTCGTGCCCGAAAATCGAAAGCAATGCCACATTGAATGTGAACTGCAACACAACAATCAGAACATCAAACAATTTTCAGATTTCTGTACGACCAGTAAAAATAAACCTCTTTAAAATGAAAACTTTTATATATACAAATGTATTAATATAACGATAATTATTATAACAAAAACAAAACAAGATTAAATATATAACCTACTAATAAGTTTGTAACTTTTTCTGTGTATGTTAATTAATCTTATGAATAAAAATTTGGGCCCATGCATCATATCATATCATCATATGTGATCATTCACTCTGCACACCCTTAAAGACAAGACAGACGCTCTGTAAATAAATAAATAAAAACAGAGCGTCGTAGTTCAGAACTTACTGTTTTCATCTCTTGAAACGTGTTGACGAGCCGGTTCTCCCACGACCGCAGGGAATCGACGGCGATGGAGTCGATATCGGGTACGATACCTCTAACGGACTCCGGCGTGAAAGCGCGGAGAACAAGCCGACGCAATTTGAGATGGTAATCACCCTGATGAAAGAAAATCGCTTGTTTCCCCAACATTCGTTCTTTACTCGCCGGAAACGTAGGCTTAAAGAGATGCGATTTCGTCACAAGCACCAGTTTTGCAGCAGCAGGGCTGGAGATCATCACGCACCGACACCCCAACACATGAGTTTTAAAGATCGAACCATACCTGCAACAAATTCATCAACAAATTATTTCCTTACACAAATTGTTCATTAATTTTTTTAACAACAAATGAAAATATACGACTCTATTTGGTAAGATATTTGTTATTTTAATCGAGTACATCTATATGTTTCTAGTGGGGACCGCACCCCATACTTGAAAAAGCTTATGACTTAACCCTGAGTGTGTATTATTATTACTCACGACCTCGTCATATTTATATGTTTTGGTTGATCAATTGATGTGAAGTTAAATGGGATGAGCTTACTTTTTGACTTTGGATGCGAAGAAGACATTGGGGTTTTGGGAGTAGAGTTGAAAGGTTTCGCCGATGTAGGGCCAGCCGAGGGTGCCCGGCGGAAGGGGGAGGTGTTTCCGGCGGCCGTGGGCGGCGGAGGAGAGGAGGAAGAGGGTGCAGAGGATGAAAGTGATAGTGACGGTGATAGTGATAAAATCCATGATAGTGGTGGTGGTGGGAGTGAAGATTGAAGAGGGGGAGTGAGGGTGTATTTATAAGGTTGATGGTGAGCATAAAGCTAGATGTACATACACTTGGATGTTGATGGGAAGGAGGGGGAAGGCAAGTGTTACATATGTTTTTATTATATTATTAGATAGATGTCTTTATTTATTTATTTATTTATTTATCTATTTCAGTTAGTCATTATTTCATAAAACTAGTTTCACACATCACCGAATAAAAGCATGTATATTAATGCTCATTCACATAAGGAAATTAGAAAATCCTTAAGTCCAACCTCGATTATTTTGATATTTGAATATAAGAACTTTCATATTAATTAATAGTATGTATGACTATTGTTTACTGTTTAAGATTGTTATTATTGTAAAACCTTTTTGTAATTTTTATTTTTTTTAAATTAAATGATCTAACTAGGACGTGTGAACTTTGTTTACAATTTGATCAATTTTTTTAGTTTGAGCATTTATAAAGATTGGCTATTGGTTAATGAGATTTTTTATATAACTTTTACACCCTACTTTTAGGTAAATTTAAAAAGTAATAAAGATCTTAAATAGTAAACAGTATTCATATATATTGTTAAGAGCATTCACAATTAATCTATTGTCTTCATACTTATAATTACACTAAACATTACTATTTTTTTTTTTTTTTCAACTAAATAATATTTTTATATATTTGTTATTACATTTTTTGTCTCAGTCACTAAAAACCACTTTCAAAATTATTAAAAAATATATTAAGGTTCTATCGTGTTTTACCAAATCTGAGAAAACATAATAAAATCCTCATAAATGTTCTACCTTTTTCATTCACAATCACTCACAACAATCTCCCATAACATATGTCACTCACTCACACATATATATAAAAAACGGACTGTGAATTCTCTAATACCTTTATAAGTTAACAATTTTTCAAAATATGTTATTATGAGCGACTTGTTTCATTAAATTCACTTAGTTTTAAAATGCTATAACCTTTGAATAAAAGTTTATATAACATTAAAACACCAATTAAAGTTGAGTGACTTTATTAAAACAAAAAAATATAAGTTATGCTCGTGAAACACCTGTGAACACATTATATACATACATTATCCTTAAACTTAAACACATCACTTCAAACTCAAAAGACCATTTGACAACAACCTCAAAGGATGTTAAAGGGGGGATGAGATTTAACATAACCTATAAACAATTGTTTTATATTATGCTCAAACGATCATTTATACCTTGCCAAATATCATTTTACATGTTTTTAAAAGAATGTTAGAGGTTATGTAAGATTAGATTGGAGGTGGTGTTTGTATAGTTGGTCTTTGTAATTGTGAGAATCATAAAATAATAATCTAACTTTTAATATTTTTATTTAATAAATTCACTCATTATATATTATATTGGTTGTGCGGCCGGCTAGTTAAAAGATTTGAAAGGAGTAAAGTTTACTTATAAAGGGATGAAAGTACAAAATATGAAAGTGTAGGCGTTAAATATGTAAATAAAAGTTGTACGGAATGGGTTTGTGATTGAAAGACAGTTATTATTAGATGAGGCAACAAAATTCCCCCTCCCAACACGCCCTTTCTGCATTCTAACTGTCAAGCCCCCACCCACACTCCTATTTTATATAACATATTGAACTGAATTTTTATCTCAAAATGCTATTAAACATTAAATCTATAATCTATAATTTATAAATTATAATAAAATAAATTTTTTAAAGTCACATGTTCTTCTTACTTGTCATTTTTATAGACATCACCATTTTATCTTCCCTTTAAAAGAATATTAAAGTAATTTAAACATTAAAACTAATTTATCTCTCTTATTAAAAATCAAATTTTATTAATTGTAATATATCTCGCTCATCTTGATTTTTTAAAATCAATGTATCTTTTTAAAATTAGATTATATTAAGAAAATAAAAAAATCATGTTTTTAGTTAAAATATAACTAACATTAATTTTTTTATATAATATGAAATTTTCAAAAACACTAAACCCTTTTGAAACAAAATATTTTAAATCTGTCTTTTTTTTTTAATTATAAAAATGTGAGCTTTTCTAAAAACAATTTTATTAAAACACTAGAATAATTACAAACCAGAGTTTTTAACAAGCAAGATTTTTATAGAAATAAATTCTTTTATAAAAGAATCTTAATACAAATATTTAAAAATAAAAATATTTAAATAAGATGGCTAAAAAAGTAATATAATTTTTTTATTTTCCTGAACTATTACGCATATAAAATTCACATCTTATATTAAATATCATATTGTAAATCTTTATGTTTATACTAATTATAGTCCGTTTAATAAATTAGTTTCTAGCCTATCTATCTATATATTATCTGTTTGTCTATTTGTATATCAATCTATCTATAATAAAAAAATAAGAAAATACGTGACACAATCGTAAGCCTAATATTACTAACCTTCTCATTTTCTCTATTATTAAAACTAATATTGAATACTAATAATATTACTTATACCATTTTTGAATTATAAAAATATATAATTTGAATAAATTGAAAATCTATTTATTTTAAATTAAAAACACACTTTTCAAAAACAAAAAAGAAAAGAACTTAAAAAAACATTTTACTTAAAGCAAAATGTTAAAAAATCACAACCTTTTTATAAAACAAAAGTTTAAGAAAAATATATTATTATTTATTTACTTAAAGTAGCTATTTATAAGTAATTATAATCATATTTTATCTTCAAACATAGTTTTATAATTCATAATTTTTTTACTAATTATTAATAATTAATTTATTTAACCCGTGTAATACACGACATACTAATCTAGTATACAATATATGGAGCATGCCTTATATGCAAATCAAATATGCTATATTATTTTTGATGAGAGAAGTTATAATAACAAAATACCCTTCAACTTTAGAAAAGATGGAAACATTTTTGTTGTGATGTAAACATATTATATGTCATATAAGAAAGTATATTTAAAATAAAATTAATATATAAGTCAAAGTAAATACATACTTTAAGTGATTTATAATAATATAAAATAGTTTTGCTATATTGATGAAACACGAGAAGTTAAATATATAGAGGACTTTCGCATATAAGATTTGTAAACCTCTAATATTACTCTAGTCATGATTATATTTAACTTTTGAGACAATTCGACTTCACCGGTAGGTTTTGCACTTCTTTTTCATACGCAATTTCTATGGTGAAATTGTTTGGTTTTGTAATAGAGTACTTATGATCAGTGGCGGAGGATTTAAGGGGCCGAGGGGGCCGTCGTTCCCCCTCTTTTTTTCGTTGGTAGTATTAAATTTTAATTCGGTAGTATAAATTTTGGTCGGGTAGTGTAAATTTTTATATAAAACTCGAGTTCGCCCCCCTTAAAATAAATTAATTTTGCCCCCGACCCCCTACGGATATGTTTAAGCTCCGCCACTGCTTATGAGGTGTTTTAAATGAACAAACCCGATTATGCAATATCTGTTATATATATTCTTATACATGTGTATAATGTTTTTTTAAAATCACCAGGTTACAAAACTTTAAGAAATGTTACTTCTATTCTATTTTTCTGCTTCTAATTCGATTTAAAAATATTGCAATTTAAATAAAGTTAATGTTGATGATTTTAGTATTATTTAGCAGTTTTGGTGAAATTGGAATTACTTTATGACAAAGAAAACTCATATGTAAACCTCAAACAATTTGGTAAGCATGTCGTGCACACTTGTTTGATTATCTTATTATTCATAGTGTTATAGACCCATCTTGATATAAAGTGACGAAGCCAACCAAATAATTGGGATGGATCCGGGGCCAGTGCCCCCGGTTAGTAGGTACCTAGGGACGGCAACCCTAGTTGGGTTTAAGAGGCAACACACATGGCTGAGGTTAGTAAATCTATACTTCGAAAGGAATGTGTTTACTTCTAAAGTGGCTATGCAAATCTGTAATGGTTGAAACTAACTATCAGTCATTTTCAAACAATGATGATTTAAACACACGTTATATTTATATATATGAAAGACAATCATTAATGTCACTAGATTAAAAAGTGCCCTAGTTCTTTTAATTTTGAAGTTCCATTTTGATTTTCATATTTGAAAATTTTTCATAACAAAACATATATTGTAAATAATACTTTAATTGAAGTATAACAAACTTACCATATAAAAAAGAAAACCAAAGGTGCTATGTGTTCCAGTTTTATTCTATTTTTAAGTTATTTTACCAATATAGTTAGACAAACTTTGCATGTAAAATTTATTTCTCATTATATTTACCTAATTTTAGGTAGTTTCCAAAACCACATTAGGAATAATATTATTATACGTGGCATTCAAATTAGCTTGGCAAGTTGGGTGCCAAAAACTATACCTAAAATTAGCTAAAATTCTAGAAAATCATGAAAGTAGTAGGGGATTTTTCTTTTTCTTTTTTATATAATGTTTAATTTGATACGCATAACGAGAAACGTATCCACTTGGCTCACATATGCTACCTTCTTCGAACGAAATGCATGCAACTTAAAAATCATGACGTAGGATATCATCTTTTGTTAGTGTATACAAAGGCGGCAAAATCATTTTAAAGACATAAAACAAAGTTAAATATGATAGTTTTTAGATGTCATTATTATAACAATATAGGATAGTTATAGGATTATTTGTTAGTGGTAGAAAAAATATATAGGTTCGTTAAAGTAGGATTAGATTGTGTATACAAATATAAATTTATGACTAATATATTTTATTAAAGTAAGATTGGATTAGAATTCAATACATTTAGGCTCAAACCAAGGAACGTGGGTTTAACTCTAAACATAGACTATCGTAGGTATCAAAAAGTCACAAACTGTATCTGCTAAAGACAAAAAGTTACTATTCATTTCATTTTAAAAATTAAGTGATATAACAGCTAATTATGCTTTAATAATGTTTGGATGGCCCTTGTCCCAAGCCTAAAACTAATACATAGAGTTGTTCTTGCGCGTATCATTCATATATAACATATAAAGTTTAGACTTATATGATCACTAGTTTTACAGCTTATTTAAACATACATGATAAATATATATATCATTATGTAATATTTTTATGTTACCGATGACAAATTTTATAATACATCAAAGGTCTTTACAATTACAAGATCAATCATTATTTCTAGTAACAGTGAGTAGTGTTGTGCCATGTTATCAACATATGAAAAGGGCGGATCATGACTGCTGCTACTTCATTGCCATAGATTTACATGATAATATGCGGGAAATTGTGAGATATACGCCCATGGTGTTACTCATATGTAAGGAGTTAAGTCTTCTTGTTCTTAATATGAAATTAATACTCGTTTTTTATGATGTTTACAGATCATTTATGCCTTAATCATAAATGATGTGGAGGTAATAAAGAAGTTGTAATTAGAGATCAAATTTGTCTAAATTTCCCTAATAACCCATTCTAACCAACATTTATGAAATTGTGATGATTGGTGCAAGTAATTTATATATTCATAAAGAGATAAAAAGCCACTCGGTTTTCAATATTCCATTGTTATGAACTTTTATATACGTCGAAAAATTTAAAATTAAGAACTTTTATGAACTTTGAAAAAATTTACATGAAATAGCTTAAATGTAACATCAAATAAAAATGAACAGTTATGAAACTTGATTGTTATTGATAAACTTTTCAACATATGCATTATGACGTATCATCACTATATGGTTTCTCATCCTATAACGACGAGAACATCCAAGCAAAATTTCGTTAAACTTGCTCACTTTAATGGTGATTACTTTCTTAGGTTTAACTTATTCACAATTTGAAATAAATATTAAACTCACTTAATTGAAGTTAATTTAAGAGAATATATTTCAGTTTCATCTATTTTACAACCAAATAAGTGGTCACTTGAATTCACTTTTCATTTCTCATGAATTCTTCGAATCAAACATGTCAGGATTAGAATTCAGATTTAGATTTAGTAAATTCCAACAAATTAAATGTTCATTTTAATGACATTTTGTTTTATATAAATTCTTATTAATTATTTGTTAATAAAATTGAAACTAAGTGCAAGTTGTTTAGCAGGAATGAAACATAAATACGTATAGCTTCGGCATTTAATATCAAACTTTTTTTCGTTCTGGTACAACTATCGACTTGTTTGATACACGGTTTGTAATTTGAATCTAATTTAACTCATTGATTGAGAAACGGGTCTGTACGGCCCACAATTGACCCTTACAAAGCAGACATATTAAAAAACTTTAAAAAAAATAACACTACTATAAAACAGCTTTGTTTACTACGCAAATTTCTGGTGCAAAAAACTTTAAATACTATTGTGTTTTTCTAAAATGATGAATTTTAAGAAAGTAGAGATGAAATAACATTATAGTGTATCTCTAATATATAAAACATAATAATAAAATAACAACTAATTAATTATCTAATATATTAAAAATAATTGGATAATAACACAATATCTTATTGTGTTTTTGGTTGTCATTGTGTATTTTTTAACACAATAAATTTTGAAATATATATTGATGAAATAATATTATTGTGTATTTTTTATTGTAAAACACAATTATAGATACAATACGTTCATCTAATGCATAAAACCAATGACAAAAATAATGTTTTGTGTTATATAAAACACTATGAGTTTTGATAAATTCATTGATTAAAATATATTATTGGCCAATATAATTGTAAAGCACAAGAATAGATAACAAGTTTATATAGTATATAAAAAAATAGCAATAATAACATAAAATGATCTAAAACGTAGAATACAATGGTTAATACATGCATATAACAAATGGTAAAATATATGATACAATTAACATATATGACACTATGAGTTGATTTGTTTAATACAATTACTAAAATGTCTTACTTTTTAAAACAATAGAATGATACTTGTTAAACTCATAACCCTTTTTACACTTTTTAGATTTAATATAATTGTTACTATAACCCTACTCATTTATTGATAGTGTGCATTATTACAATATTATTTATACAAAATATACATTTTTAAATTATATTACTCCTCTCATATTTTCTTTTATTTAGAATACTAAAGTCGACAATTACGAATTTTGATATTTTACTAGAAATTAACTATTCTAGTAAGTATGTATAAGAATTAGTGATTATTGTTTTCAGAAGGTGCGTTATTGGTATATTTAAAGAAGATCGTATGCATCTTTGTGTCTAGTTCAAATCTAATGAATGCCGATTTGTGACCACCCTATGAATTGAAAGATTATCATTTCAAGCTTTTTCATGGGACAATGATTTAAAATCATTATAGTTGTTTAATCATTAAAATTGTTATTTATGTGGTTTAAAATATTAGTGTAAAGGTCGATTAATATAATATTAGAGATTTAGAAAAATACTTAATTTTTACATTTATATATTTATATTTATTAGAATGATTGTTTTTAAGTTACTTCTTAGAAGAATATACTAGCATTTGTGTTTTAAGGTGTTACTTTTTCTAATTAATTAACAAATCAAACAGTTTTTTCACTTTACTTTCCAATGGTTTATTTTACTACGTCTGTTAGGGGTGTGCACGGTACGGTTCGGTGCGATGCGGTTAATACAATTTTCGAAACCGAAACCGCGAGTTCGGTTAATACCTTAACCGTAATTGCAACCGAAACTTCGGTTAACCACACTTCGGTTAACCATCGGTTATAGTTAATTTCGGTTAATTGACCAATATATTAAAGATATGCTTTTAAACCAAAATATAACTAATAAATTTTTGTGAGGCTAGGTTTGGACCAATTTTATAAGTGTGTGCACGATATGGTTCGTTTTTAAGGTATTGCCAAAACCAAAACCGAAGTGGGGGTGTTTAAAACAATATATGCGCACATTTTGCATTGTTTCTGTTTGTTTATGATGTTTCTTCAATACATAACGGAATCCACTATGTAAATGTATTTTATAAATGAGAAGTAAAAGTATGAATATATGAAATTATAGTAAAATCATAAGAAATATTGTAAATTTATTATATATTAATGATATTCGGTTCAATGCGGTTAATGTAGTTAATTTGAACACCAAAACCGAAACGCAATATGCGGTTAATCATTATGCTTTAACCGAACTGTCGGTTAATTGTTCGGTTCGATTAATGTGGTTAATTCGATTATGATATGGTTAAATCGGTTATCTGCTCAACCCTAACTTCTTTTATTTCTATATATCAAACAATATCATAGGGTTTAGATTTGCACTTTCAACACATCACATTTTGATATTGTTTTTCTTAGGGTTTAAATCTTCTAAATCTTTATTTACTTTTAAGGAAATTAAAATATAATGACGCAAACAAGAATATTAATAATTATAGTATTAGATAAAACTAATTATTATGATTAATATATCATAGGTGTAAATTCAAAGAGATAATAAAGTAATTATATATTGTTTAACATATCTTTTCATAGGTGTTTACATTAAAAAACAATTTTAATATTTAAATTTATTTTCGTCAACTCGCTATTAATTCATCCATTTTTTACAATAAATGTTATACTAGAATCTGTGGGCAGGAATGCAAACCAATGGTCTTGTTGCTGGCTGTTGAAAACCAGCCATACTAATTACACCATTTCAATAAGTTTATTAAATATATCTACAATATTATAATTAAAAATCAGAATATTTTCTTAAATATGAATAAGATAATACCTGTATCATGAGTGGTAAAGCTACCCTCTTAAACCCATTTTTACTAAACGGTGTAATATCAATATTGTGAAAATTACTATTTTTATTTAATAGTTTGTTTATCGCATCTAGATATCTGTCGTTTACAAATCTTATCATATTTATATGATTCGTTAACTACTTCTAAAATTATCCGTTAAATGAGGGGTATATTGGTTATTTTACATATATATTTTATTTTTCTATTTTTTAACTTGGTTTAATTTATCTCTTTTAAGTACATTGTTGTTTTAGTTTATGTAGTCAGGCATGTTTGCCACTTAAGTTAAAAGAGAACCACAACACTACCACCTCTTCATGAACACCACATCATCACCACCCCGCGATAAAACCACAAAAACCTCCACCACCACCTTATCACAAAACCACCAACACCATACCATGCCATCACTACCACCACCACGCCACCACCACAACTAGATCTACGCACTAGATTGTTGCCACCATATATGTTAGAAATCGATCGTAATCTCGAACTTATAACAGACCCTTCGAAAACACATATGACTTGAAAACAAGTATTGTAGAGGTAATAATAGGGTTTGATATGCATTATCGAAGCGGTATGTTAGAAGTTCAATATTGAATGCCGATTTCTAGGGTTTACCCCATGGCTACGAGCTGATGTGTGGTGATGTTGGGCAACCTGGTGTGGTGGTGATGGTTCTATGATGGAGTGGTGGTGGTGGTTTGGTGATTCTTATAACAAGGTGGTTGTGTGGTGGTGTTTTTAGGACTGAATTGACAAACATACCCAAATCACGGACTAAAATAGCAATGTACCTGGAATAGATTAAATCAGGTTAATAAACTAAAATGTAAAACATATATATAGGGTGTTAAAAAATATTCGTATCCGAAAATTCGATCCGAAAATTCGGATTCGGATTCGGATAGTAATTTTCAAAAGTTTTGGATATTCGGATATCCAATTATCCAAAAACTAAAAAACAGTATTTTTATTTTTTTGAATTTTAGATATATTTTTACTTTAGGTTGAGATTTTTTAGTGTATGTTGTGACTTTTATGATATGAGTTGGTTTTTTATGTAATTTTTATAATAATATATGTTTAATTATTGTAGAAAACAAAAAAAATAAAAATAAAAAAATAAAAAATGAATTTCGGATATCCGAATCCGTATCCGAAATTTCAGATATCCGAAAATTC
>BJCM01020295.1:3703-14148 GCA_018326385.1 Flaveria bidentis
GGAATCCTATTTGATTGGCGATCCAATCAATGAGAACGTTCACCCGATCGAAATAAGAATAAACTAAACGTTAAGAACGAGTACGAATCGATCAAGAACAAACTATGAAGTTGCATTGGGTGCTCTGGACGGCAAGGGTTTATGGATATCGAATTGTTTTAAATTCTTATGTTTTTTCACAAATTAAGTGATATTTATAGGTTTGTAGTTTCCATTCGTACGACTGAACCATTAGCATGGTTCAGTCGAGCGACTGAATCATGCGATTGAGTCATACGCACGACTGAAGGTTCAGTCTTGTGACTGAGTCAATCTTATGTCTCAATCATACGACTGATCCAGTCTCCTGGTTTAGTCGTGCGACTGGTCCATAAGCATGATGCATTCATGCGTATGGTCCATAAGTATGGTCCGTTATCATGAAGACTCATCTGACTTGGTTGAACACATTTCTCAATCATTATTGACTAAGAACTATGTACAATAACTTCAAACATATATAATAAGTTCATACATATGAATTATACTCAACACAATGACAATATGAAATAAATAGACATTAATAAGCATCAACCACATATTATATAATATTGAATCAATTCATTACATATGTGTAAGACATGAAAGACTTTTACATTAACGCTTATAAACTAGGAAAATGATGTATCTACAAACTCCCCCTTGGTCCTAGTTTACTCTATTATCTAACATTCTTTACATGTTCTTCGATTTCTTGTACTTCTCCTCTTTTGTAACTCCTGCATGTATATCAAATGCAAAGCAGAGTCTTATGAGGTGTTGAAACTAGAGAGCTTGTATAATATCTTACGTGTCATAGAATGTGTAGACATCTTGTATAATGTGTAGACATCTTCAGCTGACAAGTTTGTAAGCCATATTGGGTCGAATACCCTGATAGTCTCTATTTTTCTTTCTCTGTTCAGAACTATGACCGCTTCACCCGTCCTCCAATCATAATACCACCATTTGAATTATGGAGTGAAGTCCTGAGGCATTTCTCGTAAGGGAATCTTTGACATCGTACGCGGAGGACTCCACTTCAGCATAACTTTAGGTCTTCCGAAAATAGGGTCCACTTCAGACTTTTGGATGTACCTCTTTGGTTGTTGAGGTCTGAAGTTTACCCACGTGGTGTGGTATTCCTTCTTTCATGCAGCCTCAAACCAACCTGACATCTTTCTTGGATTAGCATACAACAGATCTAAGCATGCCAATTGGTTGAGCTCAAAACCAGGAAGAGTCTTCAGATCATGAGGATATCTAAAGTATTCAATCCCCATCTTTCTCTTTACAGCATATACGTCCAAAGCTTCAAAATAAACACATGCTATAATCTTGCCAGAAACTTTCTGATGTTGTTTGACTCTATAAAGTTTTGTGTAGGCATTCTGCTTTTGGGGCGCACGCTGGGCTTTCATCTATTCAAAACAAGCTACCCATTCAGCTTTCTTGATATCAATATTTACGTCTAAAGCTTGGGCTGTGCTTTCTTCTTTCTCTTTTTCCTTTTCTACTTCATCCAACTTCTCAAAAGTACCACTGTCGAATGTTTCACCCAAATTGGGGATAACATGTCCTTCCGGATCAGTGTACTGTGGATAATATTCAGCAGTGACATCCTCTATCTCAATTTCGTCAACATCATTCAGCTCTTCGTCACTTGCCACATCAACTGTTGGAGCATCTTTGACCAGCTCATTAGGATTCAGCCTGAATATTTCAGCAAGCTGTTCATCCGTTAGATCATGTATCATCATCCTCACTATCTTTCCCGCTCGGTCCTCCTTCACCAACATCCTCCTTAGAGTCATCTTCATCGTCATCATCATCATCATCATCATCATCATCATCATCACCATCCTTGATCTTTAATGGCTCAGACTTTGATCCTTTGAGCTTTAGGAGTATCCTCTTGTTCTTCTTCTCTAGCTCCTCAATCCTTTTTACCGACACCAACACCAACTCATTTTCACTTGTAAGCACATGGTGGGCTTGGCCTAATGCTCTCTCGTACTGAGCACTCTTTTTGCTCAGATGCACGATCTGTTTAGCCTGGGCTGCATTCACCTCCATCATCTTGTTTAGCTGAGAGGCCCTTAGCTCATCAGTGGCAAGAAACCTTAGCGTAATGCTGTTGAGGTTAGGAAGCTGTTCTTCTAACCTGATGTGGGGTAGAGTGGCCAGCTGTGAATATAGAGTGGGAGGAGGGACCTGGTTGGTCACTGGTGCTAGTTGTAGTGGATGTGGTGAATATAGGAGGTGGAGTATGAGTGGGATATGGTGGAATGGCTGTGGTAGTGGTGGTGGATGGAGTGATAGTGGCAGTGGGAGAAATGGTGGTGGTAGTGGTGGCTGTGGTGGTGGTGGCTAGTGTAGTGGTAGTGGTGGTGGGAGTGATAATGGTGGTGGTGTCAGAAGAAGTGATCAAAGTAAATCTTGGCCTCTTGCTCTTCATCCTGTATGGTTGGGCCATCCTCTTCTTCCTGGAGCCCTTTGCCATAGGCGCTCTCCTTAGGATGTTGGGCTGGTCAAGGGTGTAAGAAGGATCAGTGACATCAGTAGCATCATTCCTTGACTCAGCCTAGCGTCCACCAACCGCCTTGATCCTTCTGTTAGTGGCCATGACTCAGCTCCCAACCGTCCTCACTAGAGGCTCATCATCCGACTCCTCTTCTTAACCTATCAGAAAGTCCGGGTGCATAGCAGCCTGCTCAAATCCACCTAGAGCAGAAGAAGTAATAAGTGGAGGTGGTGAAAATATAGTAGAAGTATCGATGGCCCGTGAAGAACTGGGACCTGCATCTCCCCCACCTTGACCGTCATCATGGTCGTCATCGTCGTCGTCATTATCGGCTGTGGCTGCCATGATGGGCTTAGTATCAAAATCACTGTTATTGTGACGCCACTTCTTATGAGAATGCGCCAAGTAATCCTCATAGGCCAAGTGCCCAAACAGTCTCCTGATAGGGGGCTTAACCTGCTTCCCCCTGTAAACTTTCATCTTCCCAATGTCGTGTCGTCCATTACCTCCAGAACAACAACATCATCCCTTTTCTTTGGTAGCGAAGGATGCTTCTCCTCTATAATCAACTGTAGAAACCATGGGTACATACAGAAGTCTTCCTTGCCATTGGCTTCAAGGTTTTCTATCAGAAACTGAATGGGTGTTTCAGTACCAGTGCAACGTATGCATTTTAGATTTGGTCAGACATCTCATCAAATCCTCCATGCCTGGAGGCTATGCACTTGAGGATCACATGGGCCAAATACTTGAACTGAGGGCACATGTGGCTCTTGTTCAGTACGCCAACATTTATGTCACCGGCGTACTTGATCCTCATAAAGCATCCCCGGACCGTTAGGGGATGTAGCTTAGTTGGGTAGGCTCCATCCTCACCCAGATCTAAGACCCGCCTCAGATCATCCTTAGTAATGTCGATCTCTTGTCCAAAGATGGAGCTCCGTATACAGTGTGGCTCAACGGACCTATCAATCATGGCGCTTTCCCAAAAGGCCTGTTTTATGGTTCTGTAAGGTGTACATGGATCAGAGATGGCCTTGAAGATCCTTGATCTGCGCAGAAAGGCAATAATTCCTGTGAACTCAGAAGCATTACTGGATGTAGAATCAAGGGGAGCATAGATGTTGTGTTTGGTGCTCATAGTCCCCCTATCAGCCATGTTGCTACAACACAACAGACATATACGCTAGATTTATGCATCACATAAGACATTTGAAACTTAAACTGTTTTGATCAACCTGGTTCAGCCGTGCGATTGAACCATACGACTGAGTACAGTCGTGCGATTGAGGTTGCGGCTGAGTTCATTCGTGCGATTGAGTCAGCGACTGAACTTTGTCGTATGGTAGGCTATGCGGTTGAGTCAGTCATGTGACTGAGTCACCGATTGATTCATTCGTGCGATTGAATCGTGCGTCTGGATCAATCGTGCGACTGAGGTTCATACGGAGTGTCCATTCGCATACTGCTATGTTCGATACTCTAACCTTGAATCTAGGTCAAACTTTGGATTAGACTTCGTGTTTAGACTCATTTGACTCGCAGGGACTCTAAATAGCACCTAATGTCCTTTAAATCAACGATTATGTCCATTTAAGTGATCTATTTAGATGAGTTATTCTCGTTTGTTGATTTTAACTAAATCGGTCCTTAGGGTTTGAATAAACTGGTCATTAGGGTCGATTTCAGTCTTAAAATACCTGTAGATGAGTAGAACACACGTTAGTATCACAAGTTAGTGAGTAATCAAGGCAAATGAAAATCGGGTAGAGTGTTTGCGTATGAGAGGGTTTTGAAAGCTGTGAAAAGTGGTACGGAAGGCGACCGAATAACCCTTCTATTTATACTGTTTTAAAGTACAGTCGTGCGACTGGACTGTAGGATGGGTGAAGGGATCACTTTACAACACAACAACACAAAAAGGAGATTAACTAACTTTAATCAAACATTAAACTAGATTAACCACAATAAAGACACTAAGAACACAAGTAATATATGAGACAGAACACAAGAACACAGTTGTATGGTTTTCAAGAATGCAGTATATTGATTTCTCTATGTTCTATTACAAGTGTTATAAAGTATATGTGAAAGATACAAGAACATGAGATACTATACTACATCCTACAGCCGGCTATACTATGAAGGCCAGCTGGATACAACTGACTAGACACAAACAAAATCAATTGTTGAGTCAAAAGGCAGATTGCCTTTTGACTTGTGACTATGACATGCCATGACTCACAACCTTATCTATTACAAAAAGGATAAAGTACATGAAGTAGAAAGTTACAGACTCAAGACCTCAATGTACAGTTACCAAAAGCATGGACCTTTTCACCAACTCATATAAGTTGGTAACTTGCAGCGATGCAGTGGAAAGGTGTCCAGCTTTATGGAAAAGTACATCAGATAAAGCATGTTACTAAAAGTATTCGGAAGAAATCTGTCTTCATAAGTTGAAGCTTCAGAAGACTTTGTCTCTGAGGCTTCGGAAGACTTCATCTTTAGCTTCGGAAGATATTGGTCTTGGCTTCGGTAGATTTCACACTTAGAGTATTTCTGTTGCATGTGTGAAACTTCCGAAGCATTCTTCTTTAGTACTTGTGCAGCTTGCATACAAGATAAGCTATGGATGTTTAGGTTGCATCAGCCTCTTCATTAATCTCTACAAACTCCCCCTAGGCTGATGCTACCAAAACACTAAGTAGACTTCAGATATCAACAGTCTTCATTAGAATGATAGCCAACCCTTTCTTCATGAGATGATTAGGATTCTTTAAACTGTCAGAATATCTTCTCATATCAAAGAGATCATGCAGAGGCAACTGAAACATGTCTTGCCAAGTGTAGATGTTTTCAATGCCTTGTTCTCTAATGACATGCCATCTTTCTGGATTTGTGGTGTATGTCTAGGACAAGATGGGTCTTCCTGATGCTAGAGGAGCTACTGAAATTGGAGGTGATTGAGCATCCTCTGGCTGCACATCCTCAGGATGTTGTGACTCATCCTGGGGTTTAGAAGAGGGTGCAGTCTTCTTCTTCTTTGGCTTTGGTTTAGAAGCCATCCTCTTCATTCTCTTTATGCCTTTTAACTGAGTAGACTGGCTTGAAGTACCAGATTGATCTCTGTTGTCTTTCTCAGTTGGGACTTCCTCTCTCTCAGGCTCAGAAGGAGAGGGAGGTTGACCCTGCTGTGGATCAGAAGATGAAGCTTGCTGAGTATCAGCAGGAGGTCCAGGTTATGTTGTCTCTGGTTGTTCAACCTTAACCTCCACTTCAGGTGGAGCCTGACTTGGAGTGGAGTGTAAGTCAATGATCTCTCCACTTTTGATCTTCTGCTTGATCACCCTAATATGCTCATGCATAGTGGATAGAGACAGGGGCCAAGTCTCCTTCCGGAGAATCCATACAGCTTCAAGAAGCTCATCATCCTTTACCTGTTAGTAGATTTCTTCATACTCTTCTGAATGATGGCTCTTGATTTAGCAGCTTCTTCCCTTAGCTTTCTTTTAGTTGTCTTTCTTTCCTTAACTATCTCAAGTTCAAGTTGTTTGAGACACTCAAACTCAACATAGTCATAAGACAAGGGAAGAAGTGCTTCTGCCTGATAGAGGCCTGTGGCACTCAGGTAATTGATCATCTTGATCCTATCTTCTTCTTTATCTACCTGAGGTTCTTGTTGAATCACATCCTCTTGTGCAGGACTTTCTTGAACTGGGGAGAGGGTAGGCACATGTTTGTACAGTCTTTTCTTTCTTCTGTCTTCTTTGATTTGTACTGGAAGCTCTGCATCTTCTGCCTCCTTCTTCTCCCTTGACCTTTCTATGTCAACCAGTTCATTTAACTCTTCTAAGGGAAGAGAGATGACATTGTCAATGTTATAGTTCTTTGTCTGAAGTAGTTTATCCTAACTACCCTTAATTCATCATTCTGAGTGTCTGGTTTGGGGGCAGCCCTAAATGCAGTCTCCATGAGTCTAGTAGACCCAGAAGAGGAACCTTCTCCCCTTAGCTTCTTTTTCCTCTCTTTCTCCTCCTCCTCAATCTCCACAGATGTCATCTTTATTTTCCCTTTGTTACTCACAGATCTTTGTGACTCAGGGTGGAGAGAGCTTTGACCTTCATTGCTTGATACAGCTTCTGAGCTCTGGCCAGAGAGAGGTTGAGAATCACCTTCACCAGCGGTGTCTCAAAAAGGGCATTGATCTCTGCAGCAGTTATTGGTGATAAGACTGGACTTTCAGGTTCTATCACTGGGCCTTCAATCAAGGTTTCCCCTATGAAGCTAATCTTAGGGTCTGCCTCAACATCCAGTTGACCAATGACATTGCCTGATTGCCTGAGCCTCCTTCTAAAGCTGAACTCTACAGTGATCAGGTCTTGAAGTCTTTGTGCCAACCTATCAGCTTGTTTTCATTGGCTTGGATTGATAAGTGGCATGTTGACTAGATCTAGTCCTTCATAGTAGTCCAAGGTTTGAAAATTTAGAATTTCTTGCTGCCCTTGAACTCTCATAATGATTAAGGCTCTCCTGATATTGTCATACCTCCACCCAATGATGTGATTTGAAGATGGTGGAGATGACACAGCCCTCGGTATCCCTTCCTCAAACAGACTCTGTATGAAGAAGTCTGTGTATTCTACATCAATGTGAATTTGAGGAGGTTGTTCAGAATGCCCAATTGCAAGTGAGGATGGTGAGTCCTCAGTGTCCATTCTCTCTAAAGAACTCCCAGGTTCTACAGCTGTAATGACTTTCTCCCCCTTTTTGGTAGCATCACCCACTTGCATAGGTGAGCTAGAGGTTAGGTCAATCACATCCACAGGTTCTTGTGTTCCTGGTTGAGCTCTTCTTAAGGGTCTCCCAGCTAGTTTCTCCTTGAGATAAGAAATCTTAAGTTGCTGATCATTAATCCTGTTATGCAAGGTAGTCACCTGAGATTCAAGGTGACTAACCTTTGAGACTAAATAGGTGCATGTTTTGGATAGTTTTTGCACTTTTAGTCTCAGATCCCCCTCATCTTCATCAGAAGAATCACTGGGGATGGAGAAGATTGGACCAGAGTCCTTTCTCTCATTATCAGCTTTAAGTTCTTGGCTACTGGATTTTCTCTGCTCACTGACAGTCTCAATTGAGATGACAGTGCGCTGAGTTGCCATGGTTGAGGTCTTAATAATGTAATCACTTTCAGAAGTAAGAGCCTCTTCCATATGGACATCCTGAATAGGTTCAGAAGTGTCCACCTCAGTTGTAGGTGACTGATGGGGGGTAGATATAGGAGACTCAGGAGCATTCATCTCTCTTTGAGTAGGGGTAAAGAAGAGAGACTCATTATACTCACTGAAACCTAGATCTTCATCAGTATAGAAATCAAGGTTGGGAATTGGTTGGTTTAGATCTAGGCTGGGGATGGTAACTGTCCCCTGAAGGTTGATCACTAGAGTGTTGAGACTCAGAGTGATGGCTTAAGGCTGTTGGGCTTATGAGCTCATCAGGCTGAGCATGAGGAACCTCAGCACTGATCCTTGAAGAGATGCGAGTGGTTTGCTCCTCAGGAGAAGTAGGAGCTCTAGTGTCCACTTCTTCCTGTATGGGTGAGTGTATGGGGGCCTCCACAGACTGAATAGTCTGAGCAGGGGTTCGTTTGGACTTTCTTTTATAAGTGAGGGTGATTTGTGGCTGTGTAGGTGTTAGGGAAGCAAGAGGTGTGGGTTCAACATTAGTTGGTGCTGCTAAGTTGTCACCTTGAGCAATGAGATCTAACATTTTTGGGACTAGGGCTGTTTCTACCCCAGAGAAGCCAACAGTGGGCTTCTTCAATATTTTAATGATGTCGGGCTTCATCTGTCCCAATTTAAGAATGTTATCTGTTTCCCTTAACTGTGAGCCCAGTTCACAGTTAAGAATGTGTTGGACATATCTAGGAAACATATAATATTCTAAGGAGTCTAAATTTGCAAGTAAATTTGTATAAACAAACTAGTAATACCTGAATTTGACCCCTTGAACCATTCCATGGATTATGAAGGAGAGATTCTCAGGAATCTGATTCCATCCACCATGCTTGTTTGATAAGCTGTGGATGACCACATGGAGCAGGAATCTCCATTGGGATGAGACCTTCCCTTTCCTAAAGGTCTTTATAGAGAAATATCCCTCATATCCCATCTGCTTAAAGGAATTATTGACAGGTTCCTTTGGGAAGAAAACCTCACCTTCTTTATCATCCAGCTGAAGATGCCTATTTATGATGGCCGGAGTGATGAAGATTGTTCTCCCCTGCACTGTGGCAGACAGTGCCTTCTCCCCATCCATAATGACCTCTTGCCAAGTCTTCCAGAAATCAAGCAGTTGATCCTCATAGAGTGGATGATCAATGGTTAGGGAGGTGAAGTAGTTAGATAAAGCTAAGAATCTACAAACCTCTGAGAAATGAGGATCTTTCTCAGAGCTTAACAGATCAACCTGAATATGTTGTCTGTGTAGCTGCATGGTAAAGTTGGGATCATTTCTGTGAGCAAGGTTGGCCATTTTGAGGTAGCTTAAAGATGAAGAAAGAAGGAAGAAAGAAATTTCTGAGAGAAATTTTGGGTTTTAGGTTTGGATAAAGAACAGATGATAGAAAGAGGGGGAAACCGTTGGGTTTATATGTGAGAGGGATTTCAGATAAAGATTAATGAAAGAGGATAAACTTTGAAATCCGGATGTCGGTCCCACCTCAGAAAAAGTAGATTACTTTTGCTCAAAAAGTAGTTTTCTTGGAAGTCGAAAAAGCTTCCGAAGGTTAATTATCTTCGGAAGTTTTAATTAAAAAGCTTCCGAAGCTACAAAGACTTCGGAAGAATTTCCTGAGAGTTTTGAAAATTTTTTGCTTCGGAAGAGAAATTAAAACTTGATTTCTTTGTATATAAAACACAAAGCTTCCGAGAGTTAATTTTGCTTCGGAAGTAAATGGTCCTTGAAAATAAGTAAGTGTCTAAGACAAGTATTTAACCTTCGAAAGATAGATCTGAAGCCTCTTCCGAAAGTAAATTTCTTAGACAGTTACTTATTTTGAAGACATGATTTGCTTCCAAAGTTAAAAACATAACTTCCAAAGTTAAAAACATAACTTCCAATTTTAACATAACTTCCAAAGTATCAAAAATTTTCAAATATCTAAGGAAAATCTTCAAAAAGAAATTTTCATCCAAAGAAAAACATGAGCTTATGAAAGTGATAAACTAGACAACTTAGGACACACATAATTTTAAGAAATAATAAGAATTAGTTTTAACAAAAAAACTACTCAAAGTTAATCATCCCAATAGCTGATATTAGATATTTAAATCTCTGTTCATCAAAAGCCTTTGTAAACAGATCAGCATATTGTTCATCTGTGTGAACTTTGACTAGTTTAATCAATCCCTTTTCATAGTTATCTCTTATTAAATGATACCTGATATTGATGTGCTTGGGCCTTGAGTGCTGCACAGGATTCTCTGTGATTGAGATAGCACTATTTTTGTCTATGTGAATGGAAGACTCCTTGAAGTTTAACCCATAGTCCAGCATCTGATTCTGAATCCAAAGCACTTGAGCACAGCAGCTTGCAGCAGCAATGTATTCAGCTTCAGCAGTTGATGCAGAGACACAGGATTGTTTCTTGCATTGCCATGAGACAACCCTTTCACCAAGGAACTGACATCCCCTAGATGTTGACTTTGCAGTCATATTGCAACCACCATAATCATTATCTGTATAAGCATACAGGTTAAAGTCAGCATTCTTGGGATACCATAAACCAAGTATTGAAGAACCCTTGAGGTATCTTAGAATCCTTTTGACAGTAATGAGGTGAGACATCTTAGGGTTGGCTTGATATCTTGCACAGATGCATATAGCAAACATGATATCAGGC